>JAPYYQ010000869.1:0-50567 GCA_030522585.1 Anagyrus pseudococci
AAAAATCTTCGATGATTCTGACGGGAATCGAACCCACGACTCCTAGGGCAGCAATGTATGCGAGGGTTACTCTAACCGCTCGGCCATCACTGCCCCCTTAGCGTTACATGCGTTATAACGCGCGCTCGATCCAAGATTCGATAAGCTCTTGCTTGCTCCCTCTCTTTTGCACGCGTATACGAAATTAAGCTTCGTGTCCTTTCTAATCTGGACTTGCTCTCGGGGTGGTCTTCAGTTTTTGCGTGCAGCGCGGTTGAACCGACTTTTCCGACGAAAGAAAGAAAGAGAGAGAGGTGTACACGTCGCACATTTACGTGAATTGCGTGCAGTATTTATGCGAAGTAAGAAGATAAAGAATAGAGGAGAGAGAGAGAGTGAGAGTCGGAGCTGAGGGAATAGCGAAACTAGTTAATCGAATAAGTGACTCCGAACGCAGTTAGTTTCTCTCTCCCTTTCCCCCCCCCCCTCTCTCTCTCTCTCTCTTTGCATTTTAATCTTGTATTCTCGAAATTTACGCCCTAACGAATTCTGTTTTTCGCAAAGGAAAAGAAAAAAGGCTTTTCTCGCAAGCTCTCGATAGTTATTGCAGCTCGTTATTTTTCCTTTTTCCGCAATTTATCTCCTCACGGCTTCTCTCTTTTATTTATCATTTACATTCGAGCTTTTACGCGCGCGCCTTATTAAATTACAACAATAAAAAAACAGTCCGAGTTCTTTTTCGCCTCCGTATACGCACACCATCAATTTTGTCAATGTCTCGTTCAATTATTTGTACTAGCTCTCCTCTAATTGAAATGAAGAAAATTTCTTCCTCCCCATGCCCCCTACAGGAGCAGGCTGTGTAGTTAATAAACTCGCGCTAACCCGGTATAGCCGGTCGATCTTTCAAAGTTGCCCTCTTCATTTTTCGATTCGCGAAACTTCACCTCCTTCGTCTCTCGATATTTTCTCCTTGAATTATCAAGATCGGCCAGGCTTTGAGAGTAGCGAAGAGAAGAAGAAAAAAAAAAACACGAGCCGAGCGCTCTCGATATCCGTGTACTCTGGCGCACGGATAGAAGGAGGATAAGCGAACTGCATTACTCTTTCATGGGGCAGTATTACGCGCGTGTGTGCGCGGCAGGGGTAAGGGGGGGGAGGAGGGGCTGGGCTTTGATCGATTACGCAAACTTTCCTTTTTGCCGCGCACGCCCTTCTCGACGCCTCGGCGGAAGCCATAAGCGAATTCTGATGAAAGTGAGTTGGCGAGAGAGGGTTTAGGAAGTTCCGCGTGTGCCAGCTGTTCTCCTCGCGCCTGACCGACCACCCACGCGTAGAGCTATTACTTCGCTCTTTCTCTCTCTCTCGTGCCTGTTTATTCGCTCGGAGGCTGTTTAACGGACTTTTTTTTTCTCTCTCTCTCTCTCTCTCTCTCTCTACGCCTCTAACGCTACGACTTTTCTCTTTTTACTTTTGCGACGGACTTTTTGCAAAAAAAGTTTCTATTTTCTCGTATGTGACTGCGCACCAAGGTTGCTTTATTCCTTTTTTTTCTTATTTGTTTATAAAAAGCGGAAAATTTATTACGTAGTTTTCACGTTTAATTCTAATGGATTTCGCTTATTGCGGAAATCGTAGCTTCAAAAGAACTGCCTCGAAAGGCTTTAATAACGACGCTGTTGAAATACATAATATTAATATTAATATTAAATATTGCACTTTATTTTATTATTTAACTTTCTTATTAATATCATTTTATTCATTAAAAGCAAACAGTTAATTAATTTATCGTCGTGCAAGTTTATCGTTATTTCAAATAATAACACATAATTATATAAAAAAATATTTATCGAAATATTTATTTTCCTCGCGAGCAAAAACTTTGAATTCAAACAAAATAATAATTCCGACTCGTGTAAACTCATCAATCTTCCGCTAAAAAGATTTTTATAAATTTCCCCCGAATTTCTCCTCTCCATTTGTCTCTATGTACGCCGGCTGCAAACTATATAAAATAACTCCCACGCTAAAGCTTACAGGCGAAGGACGGTAGTCGGGTAATCGTATAAAAGCAAGACAGAGAGAGAGAGCATAGGCCCCGCGGGGCCACCTTTAGGAATCCACCTGCCAACGCCTCTTTCGCAGCCTCTCGAGCGAACAAGTCTTGGACTTATTGAGCGCGGGGGGCAAGCAGAGGGCCAAAGGAATAACGTCTCACCTGGGCTCGGGCGTCTCTACCCGCCTCGGGTCTCCTCGCGTATATACCGTCTCTTCTGCTTTTGAGCGGAGAAAAGCGCGTCGCTGGAGCGACAGAGGGACCGCACGAACGAGCGAAACCATCGCGAGAGATAGATTTCGGATCGTGTCCTAAAATCCGCCCGTTGATGGTGTATACATACCGGTACAAAGCTACGTTCTCGTTTATTGTACACCGGGCAAAGCGAGATATACCCTGTGATAATTTATATTGCGAGCCCGTACAGAGGGGGGCGAGATGTCGTAATTGAAATTCCGCTAGCCTCTCTCTCTCGCCCGTCCGTCCTAGATATTTCTAATTAAAATTGCGAATAAACCGATGTCTCCTTCTTGCTTATGTTCTCTTATTCTTTTTTAAGAAGCGATATTGACGTTGCCAAGGCGTTTTGAATCGACAGATTTTTCCTACGTAAGGCTTCGAGCAATTACAAAGACCGGTTTGCATAACGGTTTTACGTAAATAAGCGAAGAAAATTCACACCGAACCAAGCCGTTATAACTGAAAATTAAAGTCTCGTCAAGTATTTTCTTTCTATCCGGCAACTTCGGCGAATCCGTAGTATACAGAAACGGAGTTACGCTCGACATCTAAAATTACTGAAACCCATGCAGTTCGATCGAAAGCGAGTGAGAGAGCACACGACAAAGGATCTCGTTACGTTCGATTGGCTCGTTATGAGCGGAGTTGCTCCCATTAAAAATAATCAAATTCCGGAAACGCGAGTGGGCGAAGATTTGCTGAAATACGCGCGGGCGCGCGCGACAATGACGCAAATGGGAGGAAGGTATACATTTCCGCGCCGGCTACCAGTGGCTCGCGCGCGCAAATCCCATTGCCCAGTGGTAAAGCTGATCGGCTTTTGTCCCGCGGCTAGGTTGGATCGGGGAACCCCCCCCTACCCTACAATTTTCCCATGCGCCAGCCCCTATAGTCAACCTACATATATCCAGCGCTGGAAAGTCGAGCACTATATACATAGCTGCGACTGCGAGCTGTACAGCAGCCGACGTGCGACCTATAACTCCTTGGCGCACGCGAACTTTGCGCGGCTTCCTCCGGCCCTTACAACCTCCCCCCCAGCACCACCTTCGCCCCCCTACCTGACGATGCTCTTTCTTATTAGATTAGAAATTTTCGTTTTTAACTTTGGACTTTGTAGGATTTGCCTCGGCCGTGAGAAGTTGCGACTGGTGTAACACAGTTTGAGACGAAGAAGAAAATTGGGCTTTTCTGTAGACTGAAGTAATTGAGTTGATTTTTTTTTTTTTTTTTTTTTTTTTTTTTTTTTTTTTTTTTTTTTTTTTTTTTTTTTTTTTTTTTTTTTTTTTTTTTTTTTTTTTTTTTTTTTTTTTTATTCGCGTGATAATTGTTACGGTTAGTAGCGATCTAACAAAAAGTGCGTCCGAACTCGTCGATTGTATTTCACATCCATATTCGTCTATCGCGGATATAGCGAAAAGCTTCGACTACACAATAATTCATTTTCAGCATGAAATCGCGTAAACGTCCGAGTTTATGTTCGAACGCGTGAATTTTATTGACCTTGAACGTGCGAAATCGACATTCGGTCGATGTAAAAGATTTTTATTCCTGAAAAATGGAATGTACGCCGGATCAATTTAATATTGTATCAAAGAGAGAATTCAAGCTGGAGGGAAAATTTGAAAAAGAAAATTCCAGACAGTTTCGCGGAATGTGCCTGGAATAAGGCGATGAAATAGTGAACGTTTTTCGATGTACCCTATAAAAGTTTGCATTCGAGACTATGCCGTTACCGTCTACTCAATGAAGGCTCTAAAATATAATAACGCGGAGAAATGACTGGTAATTCAATGCCAACTAAGTAGCAATAATTTTGTACTCTCGCTCGAATACGGAGCAATATTAACTTTATGGACGAAACAAAGAAAGCGCGAAAAAGACGGAAAAGTGGCAGAGAAGACAGATAACTTTCTCAGGACGTTTACGTATGCGGGAGGGGGAAAAGTTTCGCCTTTCACGTGTCATAACTTCTCGGTCATGCTTCGAAAAACGTAACGAAAGTGATCATGCGAATAAAGCGTGTCAAGGTTGCGCTTAATAAACATTAACTTTATTATTGTTCTTTTGATTTCCGAGCCATTCTCATTGGTGCTGGTTGTGATGAGCAAAAATTGAAAAAATAACGTAAATTTGCTTAGCTTCCTCTATTTTTCATAACAATGATTCCCTTCAATTCAATTGTGAAAGGCTTGCATTCTAAAGCGAGTTTGATTAATTATTATTGACTCACTTACGCGCGAAATGTATTGATGAATGTACCAATGAATAATAAAGTCGACGTAAACAATAAAATTAATTTTAAAAGGTTCATAATCAACGTTAAAATTAAATTAAACTCATTTACATGCCGATTAGAGGGGGTAGTGAAACGACTCGGTTAGCTTGAGCGTCGAGTCTTAAACTTTGTAGCAGATGCAGATCGTCAGTTTAAGCCTGGTGTCCATTGGACATTGGGTAATTGCTTAAGCACTCGATGGAGAGTCAAAAAGTCATTCTGTTTCATAAGAAATCAATTACGTTTTGTAAACGAACATTGTTCGTGCAGTGCACAAATAATTACAGCTGTTATTCGAAAAATAAGAAAAAAAACAATATTTTTTGAGCTTTCAACCGAGATTAAAATTGTTTAATAAATATTGAATAAAGTTAACGTTTCTTTAAAACAATTTAATTTTTAAATTAATGAAGAGATAAATATTTTTCAATAAATACGATTTAGATTAATTTCTTTTATATATTTGAATTTCCGTTCAATTGAAAGCTGCATATAAAATCGTAAGTTATAAATTCAAGATGGGTCTACGTTATTCATAAAAGAACGAATGAAATCAGGTTTAGTAGAGTTTCAAGAAATAAGTATAAGAATAGATCTTTAAAAGACCTTGGAAATGTGAAAGAAGATATTGTAAAATTAAAATTCAACCTTTTAAAAAATTTCGAAAGTATTAATTTAGTAATTTTTTTCAAATTGTCACTTTTAGCTGTAAACTATGTTAAAAGGTTTCTTTCTCTTCCTTAGATACTTTAAGAAGTTATTCCAGTTCCTCATTAAAGTCGTTAGTATTCATGTATGAATTCATACAAATTACGGGGTGGATTCAATGAATGTCGAATTTTTCGAATGAATTATTCGTTTTTAAATGATTATTTTGAATGAACACGCTTTAAAAAATAATACGAATCGTACAATTATTGACATTTTACAAAAACTACAGTACCTTGAATTTTATTTAAAACAATTGTTTAAGTGTTGTTTATTCATTGAATTAATTCACATTGATTCGTTGTCAATGGAATAAAATTGTTTCAAAGTCTGTGGTGCATAAGATGTCAGTAAAAAATACTTAGTTATCTCGTATCGTTTGACTGATAAAATCAAGGAATGCCGCTACGTTTGTATAAATTATGGGTGCATTGCTCTGCCGGCAAGGATAGGAACCCCAAGACAGTATACCAATTACAACTGCATTCTTTCCAAGTGTTTGATACAGAGGATCGCCAGAATCACCCTAAAACACGAATGAGTACATGATTATTTAGATTATGAAAAATACACTTCAAAGGGCGTATAAAAGAAAAATGTCCTTACGTAACAAGCACTGCCGACTTTGTTTACGGGCAGAGAACAAAGCTGGTTGCTCAATTCTCTATTGTTAATAATCGAGGCGTTTCCTATAGCCTGCTTGCACTGAACTCTGTTAATAAGTTGGACTTGAAGTGCTTGGACGTTGCTTGGGTAAGTCGGGACAATGCTACCTCCTGATGCTCCAAGACCAACAACAGTCGCTCGACCAGTAGGAGTACTTCCAGTCAATGGCAAAGTAGCCGGTTGTACTCGGTCGTTGAAAGTTATCGAAGAGGCCAGCTTCAGCAAAGCAATGTCATTTTCTTTGATCACCAGAAACAAACTGAAAGGCAAATCGAGCGATAATGAAGTTATTGTTATAATTACAGTCAACTTATCGCAAGCTCTTATCGAGCGCACTTACCCATTTACAAGATTCTTATTAATGAAAACTTTTGCCACATCAAGGGTTTGAACGCTGCTGCTGCTGTCTTGATAAGTCTGTACGCCGACCTTGACTTTTATTTCACCGATTTCTGGATAGAAGCCCACGCAATCGCACTGTCCGGATGTCAGTATCCAATTCGCGTTTATGATCACTCCTCCGCATGCGGGCACGCTTCCAGCCAATGGCACACTGGCAACGACAGAGGCATACGATGGAAACTGTCCTGGGGATATGCTGTTGGTGTCCGTAAGTCCCCAAGAGGCTATAAATATATAAATCTTGTAATTTTTCAAAGATCTCTAATATACCGTAAGGTTTAAGATCCTTTTTAATCTTTTCTTTTTTTGACCGTGTCTGCATTGTTTGATCATTAACGAAGTAACGAAGAGTTGTGAAAATTAATTTATTAGGACCATAAAATTTTCCACGGTTCTGGGTTAGTAAAATCTGAATTGTCGATAAATGTACTTTATGAGAAGAAATACTTTACCGTCGACTAACAGGAGAAGCGATAATATTAAGGCGTACGGCGACATTGTGAAATGATAAAAGAAATGTAGCTTAGAACTTTTATATACGATTCTGTAAAAAAAAAATTTGCCGTGTCGTAGGTGAAAAGCCCGATAACCTTTTTCCGGTGCAGACAAATATAAATAAACTTTAATAAATTAAATGAAAAAATAAATAACTAATTTTTCAATTGTTCATTGTTTTCCGAAGATAATAAAATTTTTAAAAACGTACAATAATGTGGTAATTTTAAAAAAAAGTCATGCCATCAAATATTTGTAAAGAAAGCGACAAACAAAAAAAATACACAATGCATTATTTCGAGTGTTAAATCTTTTGTACTGATAACAATACTCAAGTTTCAATATTATCATTAATAAAGCTGGGCTTGGACATTTTTGCATCTGCCACTCATCACCGAGGTAGCCCCTTTTCGATCCCCTTTTAGTCGCATAGGTTCTGTCATAGAACATGCTCCACCAGAGGTAGAGGATGTTTATAAGATTCCTCGCTGTTAGCTTATTGATAGCAGGAATGAAGGGAGACCGCAAGTATTTCTGTCTTATTTCCCTCAGTGTTGGTCAGGTGCAGAGTACATAAGACGACGTCTCATTATCCTCTTGACAATGTCTACATTCCGAATTTTCTGTTGCGTCTAGTTTGTGTTTGTATAGTAATTCAGGTTACTGCTATGTGTTCCATTATTATGCACACTAGTGTTTTGATTTTTGGCTCTGATTAGCCGAAGAAGCTCTCGAGCCCCACCTAATTTTATGTTGGTCAATTAGCCATCCCTGTAACTGTTTATGTACTACTTTGTGACACACACCTGTTGCTGACTCCAGTCCCCACAGTTTCCGTCTGGCCCCTAGTCTGACTAGGTCATCCGCAATGCGGTTGCCCTTGATACCAGCATGCCCAAGTACCCAGAACAGTTTTACGGTTCCCTTTTTTGCCGATTGGTTAAGGTACGTGTAACATTTCCAGACTACGTTAGATCCCTAGATCTGGTTTTATCAGAGTTGAAAAATTCTAGAGCAGCTCTGCTGTGCAAACACACGTACTGTGGGTACGAGTTGCCTCCGCCAATACGTTATTCATAAAATAACGAATGAAATCAGTTTTAGTAGAGTTTCAAGGAATAAATGTAAACATTTTTACTTGAAACAATAGTTTAAATGTTTTTTTATTAATTCAATTAATTAAGATTGATGTTGTCACTAATGAAGTAAAATTTCTTCAAAATCTGTGGTGCAGATGATTTTAGCAACAAATATTTAATTATCTCGTATTGTTTCACTGATAAAATCAAGGAATTTGGCGACGTTTGTATAAATTATGGGTGCATTCTTCTGTTGGCAAGGATAGGAACCCCAAGACAGGATACCAATTACAACTGCATTCTTTCCTTGCGTTTGATACAGCGGATCTCCAGAATCACCCTAAAACACGAATGAGTACATGATTATTTAGATTATGAAAAATACTCTTCAAAGGGGGTTTAAAAGAAAAATGTCCTTACGTAACAAGCACTGCCGAGATTGTTTACGGGAAGTGAACATAGCTGGTCGCTCAATTCTCCATTGTTAATAATCGAGGCGTTTCCTATAGCCTGCTTGCACTGAACTCTGTTAATAAGTTTGACTTGTAGTGCTTGGACGTTGCTTGGGTAAGTCGGGACAATGCTACCTCCTGATGCTCCAAGACCAACAACAGTCGCTTGACCAGTAGGAGTACTTCCGGCCGTTGGCAGAGTGACCGGTTGTACTCGGTCGTTGAAAGTTATCGAAGAGGCCAACTTTATCAAAGCAATGTCATTTTCTTTGATCACCAGAAACAAACTGAAAGACAAATCAAGCAATGATGAAATAATTGTTAAAGTCGCAGTAAATTTAGTGTGAGATCGAACCGAGCGCACTTACCCGCTCTTAAGATTCTTGTTAATAATAATTTTTGCCACGTCGAGGGTTTGAACGCTACTGCCGGTATCTTGATAAGCCTGTACGCCGACCTTGACTTTTATTTCACCGAGTACTGGTGTTAAGCCTATGCAATCGCACTGTCCGGATGTCAGTATCCAATTGGCGTTTAAGATCACTCCTCCGCAAGCGGGCGCGTTTCCAACCAATGGCACATTGGCAACGACAGAGGCGTAGGATGGAAACTGTCCTGGGGTAATGCTGTCGGTGTCCGTAAGTCCCCAAGAGGCTATAAATATAAATTTTGTAATTTTTCAAAGAACTCTAATAGACCGTAAGGTTTAAGATACTATTTCTTTCGACCGTCTTTGCATTATTTGATCGTAAATGGAGATCGTAAAAATTAATTAAATATGACTATAAACTTTTTCACGGCTCTGGGTTAGTAAAACCTGAATTATCGATAAATATACTTTTGTAAGTGAAGAAGTACTTTACCGTCGACTAACAGGAGAAGCGAAAATATTAAAGCGTACGGCGACATTGTGAAATGATTAAGGAAATTCATCTTAGAACTTTTATATACGATTTTGTAGGATAAAAATTTGCATTGTCGTAGAGTGAAAAGCCTGATAAAATTTTTCCAATGCAGACAAATGTAAATAATTATTCAATCGTTTATTGTTATTCGAAGATAATGAAATTTTAAAAAATATACAATAACGTAGTCATTTTTGAAAAAGTCGAAACTTCAAATATTTTTGAAGAAAGTGACGATCACAAAAATAAACAATACATTATTTCGAGCGTTAAATTTTTTGTGTCAACAACAATACTTAAGTTTAATTAAAAATTCATTTATTAATAGAAAACATGGGAACCAATTGTTTTGGATACTAACATTTTTACTTCTCCTCTTATCTCTAAGACTCGAAGGTCCACGAAAAAAAAAATTGACTGAACGACATGGAATTTTTTTTTTAAATTTCGTCCATAACTTTTACCATCAAAATACTTACTATTATTTTATATCATTATTACTAAAAATTGCGAATCATTACAACGTTAGCAACATTTAAATTTGGAGTTGATAAAAACAAAGTGCATTGATGTCGAAAAGTGCACTTGAATCAACGTGAACTTGCAGTAATAAATCATCCCTAACGATCGCTGCACCAGTTTCTCTCGATCATTGTTTTGCTACGAACGCTCGGCCTGTTTAACAAATTTCAACAATATCTTCCCGCTTTTACAATTGTTAAAATGTCTACACAACGTCATGTGTTTTGCATCCAAAGCGTCAGCAAATATAAATCTCTCTTAATTAGCTTACGGTTAAACAAAATAATATTTCTCATTTCCGAAAAAAAATTCTAAAATAAGTTCCTGCCGATATACCGCATTTATCTTTCCGAGCAAGCACCGATGCAACCTAAATAACACGTATCCCCTCATACGAGCATAGCAGAAGGAAATAAAAGACAAAATTTTCAGTACATATTCAGCGCACCAGAGAGCCGACTCCGCCAGCGCGTAGTTTGCCAAATGGCCCGGAAGAATCTAAAGCGGCCCAAGCAACCGGCCGCAAAAGCGCGAAATATCGGGATTGATTTTGCAATTGTCCCGAGTTAAAATTTCCGCAGGGGCATAAGAGCAATTTGGCTCGAGTCGGGCGCGCATAAACAACAGAGAAGTCGGCGCTTGCAAAGGCATCACACTCGCGTTTGCGCCACGTATATGCTCTCCGCGGCGGAGGCGCCGGTGTCGGCGGCCTGCGCTTCTCTCCTTTTCGCGATCGATGACGCGCTCAACTCTTTGGAATGGAGAGAGAGAGTGAGATCGCACGCACACAGCGCGCGGCGCCTCGGCTCTGCAAGGTCGTTACCGAGGCCAACAATGTCTTCGACGATCGCATACGCGACGGGAGTGGAAGGGGGGATAACGTCTGATAAATTTCGGCGCAAAATTGAGCGGGTGATTAGGAAATGCCGCTGTTAGGAATTCGCGATTGTTCGATGACAACTTTTTTTTTTCATTTTTTTTTTATCGCGAGCAAATGTTTTATGTGTGTGTACGACCGGGCTAACGTCTGTTTCGATGAATTATTTTATAGCCGACTGCTTGCAGCCAATGTTGCTGCCACTGTGCTGAAGAAAAAAAAATTAAGTGTGCCTTAAGATCGCTTGTATTTTCTAAAGACTTTATTTTGGGTTTAATCGCAGCTGATTACAGTGGCGGTTATAAAAATTAGGAGTTTTGAATGAAATATTTCGGGCTCTTTTACGGAACTACTTCGTGAGTAGTGGCTACTAATTTCGAATAAAATGGTAAATCCATCCGTTTTAATCGGTCTTTGTAATAATTAAAAATTGAACTTTAAAATTGAAGTAATGACGTTGAGATAAAAAAAAATGAAATAATAAATAATGAAAAAAAAGATACTTTGACACCGTTAAAAATGTACGTTCGTTTGCGCGCAATTAAAATCGAGTATGGATAAAAAAAATACGATGAAAATTTGTAAAAAGAAAAGCAAATAATCGTAAAATAGAAGGTCAGAAAATTACCGTTAAGCTTATCCAACTAACGATAGCTTGGGGGGGGGGGAGGAAAAAATCCCCTAATGCAGGAGCGATAGACATCGTGCGCCATAATTTTTCAGCAGGCGCGCGCGCGCGTATCTTCAGAATGCTCACATAGAATTTTCATCAGGAACGTCTCGATTTCCCAGCCCCTCCTCCCAGCAGGAAGAAGTGGGGCTTGGGGCTGAAGTTGCGGAATCCCATACCAGCCATCTTTCCCTTGTCCTTCTTAGATCCTCGCCGTATCAAAGCCCACGCGCGCTCAACGTTCGAATGAGAGAAAGGCCAAGGTTCGGAAGACGGGCAGGGCCTCAATTACGAGACGCGCGCGCGGCGAATATTGAACAGATGCTTTGGCGCGCGCGTGTCTGGAAAACCACGGAGCCTTCCTCTCTCTCGCTCTCTCTCTCGGCAACCGCGAGAATTTCATCGCGAGGTTTTATCGATTATGTGACTACTTTTTCTTTTCTTTAGTATAACACTTTTGCCTTTTTTTTATCTCTCTCCGATCCCTTCTCCCCACAAGGATATTTGTGCCTCTTCTTGGATGGAGGGGTGTATTAAAAAGTAATTTGAACAAAAAGGTCGAGAGGACAATACGGTTATTGTGCAATATGAAAACATTTTGAGAACAATAAAAATGAAGTATTACAAGGTCTCGTACGCAATATTATCGAAACTAATGAGTTAAAGAAATATTATTTCAAAATTTATGTTGACTACATATTTGGAGAGCTCCGACAAGAAAAAAAAATTTGAAAAATATCAGGGAATTTTTTCTGCCCGCGAATTAATCATGCGTAAATTCCCTAAAATTTGTTATTATGCGCTTAACAAAAGACATTATCTTCGGTATATTGATTAAATAGCATTGACATCTACTTTTTTTTAAATCAATTACTTGAGCAAACGAGATAAGCTACAGTTGCGTTTTACCAGATGTATAAATAGTGAAAACCCTCAATTTTGCAATTACAAACAAGCGCTTCCTGATTTTTGAACGTAGAAAAATCATGTATTTATACTTACACTTTTTATACAAAGATAACCCAGTTTAAGTGAATAATTCCCAGACGTTTCGGCTTTTTAGGCTCTTCTTCTGAGTAATCGCGAATTTACTTAATACTTTTCTCTTGTTCTGTTTAATTCGCTTTTAATCAAAACAAGAGAAATGTTCAATATCAAAACGTCAGTGGACGTTACTATGGGATTTGGTAACATTTGCATGCATTACACGAATTTTTACGTTTCATAAAAAAAATGCATAATAGTTAAATAAAATATTACTCAATGAGTATAAAAGATTTTACGACTTTCGAATGCACATTTCACGTCCCTGAATTTGAACATTGACACGTATGATGTTTTCGTATCTCCCTGTATACAAGATAAACATTGAAGATTGAAATTTTATACTTTTTCACGTAATCAGCAAAGGGTCAATATTTGTTTATTAGAATATAATCTCTTTCCTGTCTTCATTCTTAGCATGTTTACTATTTCTAAAAAAATAAAATACTCAAGGCTCTTAACTCTTTTGCAAATCTTTTTTTGTAGAAAAAGGACTCTTTGATGTTTTTAACATCTTTTTTTCATAAAGTAAAGCGTCATTATCGCAATAAAAATGAAATTTTCCTGTTCTTTTTCTACAAAACACAAAATACATAACTTTGCACTGTCTATAACTTTTCTTCTTTTTTCTTTCCTATACACAGGCTCAGCGAAGTCCGGCAGTCGTACAGGTACAAATTAGACGAAGAAACTGCCAATTTGCACAGAACAGTAGATATTTTCTTGAAATGATAGCAAACATAGAATATAGAGTTGTAGATTTTTTTTTCAAATTTATTTTACCTTTCTCTCTTATAATTTTCAACTTTACATGTGTATGCTGTTTTATGAATAAACATGAACCCATAGAATTTCCCGAAGTAACGCATATTTCCGCGAAAGATACATTTTTACGTTACATACTCTACTGCTAATTGTGCCATTTAATTTTGGCAATAGATCATAGAGGAATTACCAAATAGGAGCAAATAAATCTCCTCTAACGTAATTTTTTGGCCTTGATATCAATTCATTACGCGCGTGTGCCCCCGCTGGAAAGCTTAGAATTCATGAGGCTATAAATTATAATATAAATTCTGCGGGGACGAGCGTAGAGCAACCGCGGCTCGATCGAATATAAATGCATTCGAATTCGCGCAAAAATCCAAACGTCTGCACAGCTTTGAATATATGAATTCACAACAATATTGTCGCGCGATTCCGCTTGCGCAAACAGAACAATTTCATTTCGCCAAGTTAGAAAAGTATTGACGTTTCCCCGCGCATCTCGGAAAATACGCACGGGGATGTGCAACGATACAAGACAAGCATGAAATTGCTATCTGCATGGGAAATGAGTTCTACCCGTTAAAGTTCCGAAGTTGCATACTGTTGCATGAATATTTACCATAGCGATCCCTTTATATTTAAATTATTAACGAGATAGCTCGCCCGACTGCTACTGTTAGATTTTTTTTTGATATTACCATCTACTAATTTAATAGTCGTTAAGTTATCGACGTAATAATAACAGATTGTTAATTTCAATTTTTTTTCCATTGCAGGTAAGTTCATTTTTCGACGATAAAAGCTTGAACACAACGGTCGGTAAGTCAGAAACTTTAATTATCGCGAAAAGCTCGAAAAAGCTCGCGCAGCCCTGTCTATCGGTAATTCAGTCTGCAATGGTACTATTATTGCAAGTGATGAAGCTCGTTTGATAATTTACCGACCTAAAAATTTGGCATTATTTCCACGATAGCCTGTAATATACCCTGCGTATAGCAATTTTGTGATAAACCACAAACTTTCCCAATTGTTGATAAAAGACGACGATGCCCGATAACGTAGCACGACAATTTACCGACAACGAGTCCGTAAGCTCGCAGCCCATACCCTCCAGCTGTCCCAATTCTAGGACTCTCGCGTTATCGTTTATTGCAAATATCAGGGAAGCAAGGGACGATTGGCAAAAGTGAAAAGCATGCGCGAAAGCAAAGCCCTTTATCGATATATCCCCTGCCGCCTCGATTACAGTTCGAATCGAAAATCTCTCGGACGGACGGGCGGCCTCGTAGCGCTTATTGATTTGTTATGGCAGCGAGAGAGAGGAAAGTCGGGAGAGGCCGCCGGAGGTGCGGCTGTTCAAGGAGTCCAGCCCTGACGGCTATACCTGTCCTCAGCTCGTTCCTAGTCATTGGACCCTTACACTGATTCTTATGGTCTGAGTTTTTTTTATCCCTTATAATCCCTCGCCTTGCCAGTTGTGGCGTTGCGAGCGACCTCTTCCTTTTTTCTGACGTTTATTTGTTTAGGGTAAGACGAAATCGATTATGATTATGATTACTATTAATATAATGAAGAATGCGTTTTCGTTTGAGATAAACGAGAAATTAAGTGTTTATTCGTCAATGCAAACGTGGATATACGGTTTACCCGAAAAAAACGGAAGCTCGTGTACTTGTTGGAAGCTATCAATTTGCGTTTTATATATTTCATTACCATTAGGTTTTCTTTCAAGTTCCTACGAAGAGGAACAATTTACAAGTCAATGTTGTACGAGCTTACTTCGTAATCAAATCTAAAAGGTACGATGAGCTTGCGCAAATGTATTTGATGGATGTGATTAATTTCAATTAAACCGAATACCGAAGGTATTTCGTATATTTGTTATTTTCGTTTTTTTTTCAATAATTTTATTCAGTAACAAGTAACATCAACATATCGTTACTTTTGCAATAAACGCATTGAAAACGCGTAAAAAGATTTCACGAGGAGCAAAAGTTCGACAGCTAAAATAGCCAAGCTCAACCAATGCGAAAAAGATTTCGTGTCTCCTCTCGTGTCTGACTATACGCTGGGCTGAACTACTGATCAGAGCGTACAGTCTCCAGGGACTATTCACTGAACTCACCGAGTGGACGGAACTGCGACCAAATACGGATACGATGAGAAAGCGTACGTGGCCGTCGTCGTGTACGGAAAATTGCTTTGAAATTTAGTCACCGCGTCCTGGTCTCCGTAATTGGATATTTCACGGTAAACATTATCAGTTGGAATGTCATTCAATATGTTGGCAATTCATTTGAATTAGTCAAGCTTCAATGAATTTTCCTATCGCGCATGTATGCGCGGCTCTTCCATCATTACAGAAAAATACGCGTAATAAAACGGCTTTGATTAATACGAATGTTATTAATATATGAATTATATCGATCACAGAGACTATTTCACATCGTTCATATCTGCTTTTAGCAATCATTTTATCAATATACAAACTATAACTGATATCCTTTTAAAAATTAATTAAACTACTGGAATTTTTCTTTCCCCCGTAGCTCTGCAAGTTTTCACTCAGACCCGCCCCCCCCCCCCATCCCCCGCAGTTTCGTTTATTTTTCACTTCGCTTCGATGGAGACTGAAACACTTATAATGCGATATGGTAAAGAGAGCCCCGATGAATTTCAATGCGCAGCTCTCGCGCTCTGTGTCTTTTTGCTTTCCGTTAGTACATCATTTATTCGTCGCCGGAGAGAAAAATCTAGACCCCGAGAGAGAAATGTAGTCCGGAGCGAAATTCCGATGGACTCGAGGCATAACGATCGATAACTGCGAAGTGGCATTTTTAATAAATTTCCCGCTGGTATACGTGTTCGTAAACCTTATCTCGCATACCGTTACGTAACGCCAAAGTCTCTCTATTTACGCTGTGTGTTTATTTTTCCCTTCAATGCCAAACTTCATACCGTATACCAGCGGGGGCTTCCCATTACACAAATTAGGCCTTTTCCCTGTTCGCTTTGCGTCATTCAGCCTTGCAGCGTAACGCGAATTAAGAAAAAAGAAAGCTCAAAATTACCGGTAGCCCGACATTTTAAACGCTGGCACCATTGTTGTCGAAATGAGATATAGTTGAAAAGTCGAGACTAACGCTTTTGCTATACGCCAAGAGCCTGGAGCTTCGAACGGGGGCGGTCCGCGTGTCTCCTTTCGACGCAATTGTTTCGCCGCGGCCCATAGTGGGTAGCACTTGGCCGCGGCGTGTGTGTGTGTGGGGGGAGGGGGAATGGTCGCGGAAACGTTATATTTCACCGAGTAGCGCGGTCCCGCTCCCGTTTCGCATTTAAATACATCCGTAATCTTGACACACTTCTCACGCGCGCGCCCTGCTAAACGCGCCTATTTCGTTTCCCCCTCCCATCGCGACTTCCTTCTTAACTTGGCGCGCACTTTTCTTTATTTTTGGGTTTTCGAAATGACCGTGACATTATCGCAAGCAACGTCTATCCCCTTAGAAAAATAGCCCTGGAGTACTACAAGATTGGGTTGAAGGAGAACGCGGGGGGACTCGCGCACTTTTTGGTTGACCTCAATTGAATTTCAGAATGCTTGGCTTTTTTTCCTACCTCGCGCTCTTTCTCTTTGTGCTCAACACACAAAAGGTAGTTCTTGGCTGTCTCGCGGCAAAGAGCTTTAAACGAGCGTGTCCGCCACTGGGAAATATGCAAAACTGACACTGCCAAGATATTACGGGACATTCGGAGAACGAGTAGGCAAAGCTCGTCCGAATGCTTTTTTCTTTCTCGGACCGACTAGCACCCTGTCGAGATTCGATCGAGAGAAATTTATGGAAATTAGAATTGAGCTTCGGCGTATATTGAATGCGTTAATAGGCTGAGTCACAAAGTTGTGCATTGTTTATAGTAAATTCAATGTTAAGCTCTCACCAGGAAATTATTGAAAAACCAATAGCCAGAAGGTCTGTGTGCTTTACGCGCAAACAAGAAGATGAAATCATTAGGGGAGGGGGGAGGAGAGAGAGAGAACTCGTAAAAGCACATCAATGCGAGAAAAAAAAGGGAAACAAATAAACAATAGGCGAGGCAAAGAGAGAGAGAAAGGCGAAACTATCCGCGTTTGAGGAAAAGAAAGAAAACAGAGAGAACTGCCACGCTACGAAGCTTGCGGACGGGGGGCATAGCCGAGAAAGAAAGGCAAACAACAACGGGGAGGGAGCAGGCTCGATCCGAAGAAGGAGGCGCGGAAGAAAAGTTGAAGCGCGCCGTTCTTATCCCCCTTGCCGCGTGCTTTTTTGCGAATTCGCTGAAAGTCCGCGGCTTACGAGGCGTATATAGAAGAAATCCAGGGCCTCGAAGCAGAGAGAGAGAATAGGAGCGAGAGATGACACCTGCCAATAGGCTAACCTTACGGCTGTCTAGCTGCGCGCTGGGCTTACAAGCCCGAGGATAATCCAACAATCGTTTGTGCATACCTTTCGTAGAAGCGTCCAACCTTGTAACGTAACGGCTGTACGCGTGTACAATGCAACGAGGTACTGGGGAGGGGAGACTCTGGAGAACTAGCGCACAATATGCTCGCCCGACGGCCATTGTAATCGCGATTAATTATTAGGAACGTTTCTTTCTCTCCCTTTTTTTTCGTGCTTTCAAGCGGGATAATGCAAACTTTGATAAGTCGATGGTTTATTGAAAAGAGGACTGACAACGAAAGAATATTTTAAACGGTTGTATTTTAATTACGACGATACAGGGAGAAAGATAAAGTGGATGAACGTATGTGGAAGTATATGATTAACTTACGTTTCGAATCTTCTATATACCGTTAAAATTGCTTGTACCGCGAGAGACCTATAAAGCGACGATGTCAAAGTAATGTAACACCCCCACGTACGCGGAATAAATTTTACGTTTCATTAGAACGACCGCGCTTGAAAATTGTATGGAAGCTCGTTGAAGACTTCTGCATAATTTCGTTTCAAGGTGTACGATCCGCATACTTGGGATTAATAAACTAAACGTTGGGTGGTGTATATTTTTCAGCGTCGATTTTTTTAATTATCTCGACTAAATTTTGCAAAGTACATATATCGTTTTATTAATTGACAATTAAAGCACACGAGGGAGAGAGAGAGAAATTGATGAAATTACCGGTACAGAGGAAGAAGATTGAAAGCGACTTCTCTCTCTCTCTCACTCCGCTGGAAGTAGATACACGAGCACACACACACACATCGCTTGCATCAAGGCGGGTCCCACGACGTCGACGTGTATCTACTTATACAATCGCTCGACGACGAAGCCAGCCAAGCTTTCCCCCAATTTCCAAGGCCCCTGAGGGCAGGCTTCGAACATCCATCTACAACAAATCATGTGCTCAAAATTCAATCACAACGAAAGAGGGATAATAAAGTCACCCTTGAGCAAGAAAGAGAGAGGGGAGCAGAGGAGGCATGAGGGAGGCATGAGGGAGAGAGATAGAACAGGTTAAAAAGCACGTGACCAGCCCGGGCGACGCGCCGGGACGCGCGTTTCGGAGCAAGCACGACGGGGGCGGCGGCCCTCGCGGAACAGAGACAGCAGCGCGCAGCAGCTTCCTCCTCCTCCTCCTCCAGCACTTCGCCGCAGGGGTGGAGGAGGGCTGCACAAGGCGGCCAACAGAGGTGCAAGAGTGCATGCGCGGGACATGCGCGCGCTGCTTCGGCTCTCGGCCAGGGGAGAGGGGTGAGCGCGCTGTGCGAGCGGGGGGGGGGCGAAAGAGGGAAAAGGGGTGGCGGCGGGCAGGGAGGGAGGGAGGAGGTTCTCGTGCTCAGAGCGCGAGGCCTCGGGGGCTGCCAGTCACGGCCAATCTGCCCAGCGTCCAGGACGTGCGAGTGCTTGCACAAGCCCGCTCTCTAGCCGCAGTCTCAGTCGACGGAGAGGGCAGGCAAGCAAGCCGACACAGACAGAGAGAGAGAAAGAGAGGAATAAAAAAGGCAGACGAGTTGATCGTCACAGCGCAAACGCCCCGGGCAACGCACACACGCGGCACACGCACGAGGTGAGGAACGAGCGCGTGCCGTGCACCCTCCTCCCCAGCCCTCCTTGCTTACCCACCTCCGAAGCGCTGGAGGAAGGCTTGACTGTCCGCCAAGCGTCCCGGGGGCGCGGGCCAGTCGGCCTCTCTCCAGCAGCAGCCCACCCCCCCCCTCGGCCGTCGCTGTGCTTGCACTCCTGGCGCCCCCCGCGAGCCAGAGGGACTCTTGGGAGAGAGAATGGCCCTTCCTGCCGAAAATGGCGGTGGGCAGTCTCTCTCTCTCGGTCCCCCTGCATTTTGGGCAACCGCTGCGACTTCCTCCTTCGCTCACCACCTTCCCTCCCCTCTTCCCGCCGGCCCTGGTCGACCCTCTGCATTTCCCCTCTGACCTCGGAGCTATCCACCAAGTGACAGTGCAACGATCGTGCGTTTTATGTAATTCTCTTCCCGACTGACTGAGCGAGGGTATATAGAACGTGTGCGCGCGCGCCCGTGTTTGTCAACAATGGGAGTAACTACTTGCTCGTGGATAAATTGTTCCATTGTTTCGTCGATGACTGGCGCGCGTCGACGAATTTATCGCACAAGATTTTTGGCTGTTTCATACTAACAATGTGTGACTTTTCGGTATTTACGTTACGTGTTGTAATGCGCGAAATGACGTTAGGCAATTGTTTCTAATCTTGTGTCGCATAAAAAGAAAATTGAAGTTGAGCCGCATTTGAAAATGTTTTGTACGAAACCTGACGAGAAGTAATGTGACAGTTCGTCGATTTTTAATATTCTTAAAAGTTTCGACGTTTATTTATCACAGTGACGCGGATCTGAATATTTCATACTTTGTACTTTTGAAGTGAAAGAAAACAACGTGCGGTATCCATTTCGAAAATATTGAAATTCAAAATTATCTTTAGCTGCCGAACAATAGAATTTTCATTCGTTTCTTTTTCATCGACGGCCATACCGATAATGAAAAGGTAATTCAACTTGAAAAGAGAAAAAAAATCGGAAAAATATTCAGATCCTTAGAATTGCAGAAAAATTGTATATCAAAAGAAGTCTATATGCAAATATGCGAGGGTCATACAGAACCGAATAATTCGGGAAAGATTTTATGCAATCCTCGCAAGTTTTTAAATGGAAAAAATTTTATCATGAAAAAATTTAGAATTTCAAATACAGCTCTACTTTAATTCGCCGTGCGCAAAAGAAACATTGCAATGCAAAATATTTTCAATACAGTAACACCAAAAAAAAAAACATTACTTTTCTCGTCCAATCTACCTCCCCATAAATTTCATAACGCAGTCTGTTGCCTCGACAATTATTAAAAAAAAAAACAGCAGCCAACGCGATTCTCCCGTTTTTTAAGTAACGCAGATACAACGTTCCAGTGTTTACGTTTGCAGTGTCACATTGTGGTAGTCAGTGCAGTCCGATAAACCCTCAAGCCCGGCGGCGGCGGCGCGTGCGAATTTTTCCCATGGGCATGGAACGGTGCTATGGCCCTATTCCCTATCTTCCATTGGCGAGTTTCGCTTGAAAGTTTAATGACGCCCAGGACGTTTATACTTGGTGTAAATAAACTCTTCTGGAAATGGAGAGTAAGCGTGCTTTTGCGCTACGCATATTACCGCTTGTCGCGCTGATAAAATTTCTCGGGACAGATGCAAGCGATTTTCACACGAGTTTAAAGGGGAAAAATTGAAATGCAGATGTGCAAAGCGTTTTTTTGAAGTTTTCTTAGAAGGAAATTAATGTACGGTTATAAAGATAGCGGAATTTCTCCGGATGAAAATATCGCCGAGGCGAAAATCTCGGCTAAGATGTAATAATTTCTCGTGTTGCTTTAATACGAGCAGTTTCGCTGGGATTGCATTAAATGCGATAAGCTGCTTAGGCGGTGACTGTAAAAAATGCTGGTTAGCATTAAAAATGGATTTTAAGGAAGTTGATTTATTTCAATGTAAACGACATTTTTACGACGTCCAACCAATAATTAATGAAAAATGAAACAAAAAGAAACTTAACAAGTGAAACTCGCCTTCAAACCGATGATATTTCCATGTGACTCGTTACAAAGTAAATGGCACAAGAGCAGAAAAGAATTTTCATTTCAGCATAAACAAACGCTCGTCGATGATTGAGTCGACGCAAAAAAAAGTTGAAAATTATATATAAAAGCATGAAAAAGAATGGCTAAACCAGCGTTGGGTATAAAGTCTATAAGCATAGAGGCTCGTGCGGAGTGAAAGTACCCGCGCAGCGTTACAAACAGACCGAACTATATTCGCGAATTTTGCCCTCGTAATCTAGCAATTTAGTTGCATTAAGAGAAACAAGACCTGAAATTCATGCAAAATACATTACCAGCCTGCATAATTCATAGCACCCCCTCCCTAACGGCTCTATATTGTAGCAGGCACAAGATTATTGTCTTTCGTTCGATTTTACGACCTGCCCCCTCCCCTCCCCCCAAACTAAGTCATCTGGCTTGGTGTAAAGACTGAAAGTAAAAGGCTAAAAGACTCGCGAACAAAGAAATAAGTCGTGATCAGGTTAGGAACAAGGTAAAAAGGGGGGATGGCGCGCAGAGAGTCTAGGTGGTTAAAGGCCAGCGTTCGAAGAAACACTGACCTTTCGCTCGCGTGGAGAGAGAGAGAGAGAGAGAGAGTCGACTCTTCGAAGGGGTTAAGAAAAAAAAAAAGAGCGCGTCGATCGAGAGAGAGAGAGAGAGAGAGAGAGAGAGAGAGAGAGAGAGAGAGCAGTGCGCGTTCCATTGAAAGCGACTATAGCCGCCGTCGCTCTTTATAAACGCGATAGCGCGAGAGAGCTTGGACTTGCTTACTGGTGTCTGACCTGATTCAAAGAGAGCCCGATATCGCGCCGACAGTGGGGCTTTTGATCGAACGCCCGCTGTCGGTTCTGTTTGTTCGAATTTCCGCGTGGCTCCGCTACGCTGCTCTCTCGCTCAGACGCCTGTCTTCGGGGGTATTTTTTAAAAGTTCCGAAAGAGCCAGGGGGAGAAGAGCGTCGAGTCGACTTTAGAAAATACGGCCGTTGTTACGAGCGAGAGCTGTAATGTACGTTCGCCGAAGTTATAAATTACGTTCGAATTTTCAGACTCGTGCAAAAGGACTCTCCCTCTCTTCGCTTTCGCTCTTGAACTAACTTTTTTTAACGGTGTGTTTTTTATCTCTCTCTCTCTCTCCGTGCCCTTCGGCCGCGTGCGCCTGTTCGCGCGTTTACGCCGAGAACTACCGCTAGCGCGCGAAGGTATTCGCTTTTGGATTTGCATAATTTATGTAAAAGTTATTCGCTGCTTTATGGTAGTTCTTATAATGCTTTTATGTAAAACCGGCCAATTTTCAGCCGAGACCGAATGCCAGCTCGCCGATCGCTTATTGTAATATACCGAAGAAATTTCATTTCATTTTTTTTCGAGGGAAAAAATAATTCTCGACGCTGCTTCGATTCGAAGCCGATATATTACTTCCCGAACTCCTGTCAATATGGTAATTTCCAGCACGCACCTGGCTACATTAATTGCGGGAATATAAATCAAGCTTTGATAAGCGAAGAAAGCAGAGCAAAAAAAAAAAACTTGCAGAACTCGCGTAAAACTCGTTCGTGGCTGCGTAAATTTTCTTTATTTTAAACTTTCGTAATAAAAAAAAAATAACATTGGAAGATAAAAAAAAAGACTGATTTGCCATGTTGTTCGATCGTTAAATTAAGAATCGACTCTTTTACGCTTACGCGCGTCTGACCAAACTCCGGTTTTACTACTTAACTTTCGTCTATTCGCCATTTCTTATCGACGGACGATACGATAATGTCAATAGTCCAACGCGAGCGGGAGCATAAAAATCCTCTCCCACGCTAGCCCTGGCCTCGTCCTTAAGACTTCCAATTACCAGCTGGACCAATGAGCGCGTAGGGTAAATGTACAACGTCAGGTATTCGGGGCTCAACCTCGGCGAGAGCGACAGCCAAGTTGATCATCGATCGCCAGTCCCAGCCGATGTACGACCTCGTCTCGATTGTTTCCATCTACTTGGAATCGTTGGCTTTGTTTTCCTGCTCTCCTTTTTTTTCCTCTCCTTTCTCGAAATTTTTAATTAACCACGTCCACCGCGGAAGGCCAAACCTGATTGTTAACAGATAGCTCCGTATATAAGTGAAGAATTTTTTAACTATCTTCGTCGTCGAGCGTCGGATTATGCAAAATTTAATTGGTTTCCCTTATTAATCAAACAATTGGATTTTATTGCCGATCATCCTGAACACTCTTTCTCGCTTCGACAATCGAACTTGTAGCAATAATCGAAGTTTGAAAATCAACGACTATAGTCGGACAATAATACGCAAACGCGCGCGTAAGCTAAAGGAGCGAAGGCCATACTTAAATTGCCGAAATGCTCAAAGAGCGGGCGCGGGGGTCCAATGAAAAACGTACCACTCTGCAAACTTTTGCACCGTTAGCCTCTCTCTCTCTCAAGTTTTAGTGCACGGGCGCGCGCGCGCGCCCTCCCCTCCGGAGCGATCGATAGCACAGCATCGGGCCGCAGACGGGAGAGATCCGGGAGCCACGGATTCATCGTGTATATAGAGAGCGAGAGCGGGGGGAGGGAGAAGCGAAATGCATCGCTGCAAGAGAGAAGCAACTTCGTCCTCGATCCATCCGGCGAAACTTCTAATCGTTAAAACACGAGAGAGAGAGAGAGAGAGAGAGAGAGAGAGAGAGAGAGAGAGCGCCCAGCTGTAAACACGTGTGTGTCTGTGGGTGTGGGCGAGTGTCGAACCACTAGTAAGCCGCGAATAATCTCTCTCTCGCGCGAGCGCGGCCCGCAGTCGTTTTCGTATATCGTTAAATCTTATATCTTTTGCCGCCAAGGCCACGCAACTTCCGCCAACAACACTCGCCCTCTCTCTCTCTCTCTCGCGCGCGCGCGACGACGACGCGTGTAGAGGGAGAAAAATGAGCAGGCGCATATAGCTCTGTCCCGCTTTCTCTTTATATACGTAACGTGGCCTTCGAAAAAAAATTTTTTTTTCTAAAAAGTGTCATTTATGCCTCGCTTACACGTGTACGTGCGCGCACACGTTTGAGAATCGATCGGACACGTAGTGGAGGACGAGCAGCCGGCCAGAATCTACTTGAGAAACAGGCGACTTGTGGGTTGCGCGCCTGGCAGAGAGAAAGAGAGCCACGCGTGCCGAGCTTCTTTTTTTCGCGTCACTTGTACATGTAAGAGGTAGGGAGGGGTAAAACGTTGAGAGCATTACTGTCGGATGGGCTGTTTGAGGAGCGTTGAAATCCAAAATTGCTGATAGATTGCGGGAAAAAGTGCTTTCTCATAAATATTTGAGCTCGACCGACGTGGCTGGCTGATAAGTTGAACGGGCCTGTAAGCTTTGTTTACCCGGGCGAAGAAAAAAGAAACATAAATATAAACGCGTCTGCGTACACCCAACGTCGGAGATTATTTGATTTTCCGGCTGTACACTTTAAATTTCGTCGGTTTATTTACGAAAATGTTTTTGGCAAATTATGTATCGGCATACTCTCGGAATAGCAGGAGTACCATCTCCCTCTCATCCAATTAGCCTGCTGGTATAAACGATGATTTCTTTTTCAAAGCTATCGAATCTGCAAAAGAAAAACGGCACGTTTTCGCGCATAAATACCGGAAATTTTGTAAGCTCTCAAGAGAGAGGGAGAGAGAGAGAGAGAGCAACGCGATCATTAATTCACAAACGCTTGGCATTCGACTGAAGCGATAACGAGCGGAGAGAGAGAGAGACAGACACACACGCCGTTCCCGCGTTTCTGCCATGAATAATTCCCCGTTCCCCAGAATCGGTGGGGCTTTCGTGGAAAATAGCTCTCGCCGATCCAGAGAGGCGCACTTTTCCGGGGAATTTCGTTGGCGTATACGTGTCAATGTGTGTTGCGCCGTGGCGCGCAAGCGATAATTGCCCGATTGCAAAGAACGCATGCAGCGGCCTCGCCGGGCTTTATTATTCGACTGCTCTCCTCTATTGCCAGCGGCGAAGGATTTTTATCGCTCGCGGCCGGAGGTATTCGTTTTGCCCTATACGGCAAAAGAGCGACGGAATTGCGTCTAATCAGACGGATAAATGGTGCCCGAATGAATGACGTGAATAGAGGGAATACGCGAGGGAAAAAAATATGCCCGGCGATATGTGGCTGCGATTTGAAAGCTCTCAATCGATGAGAGAGAGCTTTATATGCTCTCGAGCTTTGGCGGGAGTAAAGTTAACGAATATTTGTATAAAGTTTAATACGCCCGCTGTAAAGGTAAAACGTTAAGTTTTTGACGCTTAAGATTATTTACGCTCTAATGGGCAAATTTAATGAAACGTCGAGTATAAATATCAGATATACAGATTCGTAGATATCAGCTTACACGCTATTTTTTCGCTTGATTCGTTAACGTTGGTTTATTTCGAAGTGAAATTAAGATAAAGGCAAAAGTGCCGCGGATACTCGAGCTGCAAAGTTTTTATGCTCGTTTAAAAGCTCGCGTATCCAGCTAATAAAGCCATTAAATCCTTTGTTCGAAAAGTTAACGTCCCAAAATTAATATTCGTAATCGCGAAATTGACGCTATCCGAGCAATCTCGGCGCTTACGCGGCCAAAGTATTACGACGAATTTAGCGGCGAGACAAAGGTGTAAAAGAAAAGCTTGCGAATATTAAGTCATTATTTGTGAGATATTCGCGCGATATGCTTATGATAAATCGTTCGCTCTCGTGCGCCTACGTATTTAATACTTCTAAACGCAGATCGCTGATTTACACTCGAATCTCGCAAGCTCGTAAAATACAAACGTAAAAGCGAAAAAGTAACTTATTATAGGCACTCCAATCTCGTTATTTTGCAGCGGTAAAAAATGCGAACGGAAAGTCGCTCCGTTTATAATTAAACGAAATTCGAGTGTTATCATTTGCCATCCGAGTCAATCGCCATGAATACGAAATGAGCCCGTCGACGACGAAGAAGAAGAAAAAGAGCAAAGGATAGGACGAGGAGAAACAAAAAGTCAAACGGCAAAGTCGCGTGACCCGAGGAATTCATTTTTTACGAGCAGCCCCTTTATCCGCGCGTCTTTTCGTTGGCCGGACGTTTTTTTTTTTTATTAAAAAAATCGAAAGCTCACAAGGCGAATTTATCTAACATCGTGAAATCGTGAAAATATCTCCATAATGTCCCTCCTACGGTAAAATAAACGATCGCGCTAACACGAAAAATTTTATCGCTGACGAAAGTCCCGATCGAAAGCTTTGGATCGCGATGTAAGGGGGGCATAAATATAAAAATCGAAACGTTATTTTTTTCCCCCAGCAGGGTCATCCATACACACAACGACGAGGCTGGCTCATCTATTTTCTCATTGTTATCGCTTCCTTATCAAGAGCGCGCCAAGCCTCGTCGATCGCGTCTCCCTATACCCTTCGATTCACGAAGAATCGAGAATTTTTCGCCGCAAAGTACTCGGGCACGATTCAATCCTGAAAATTTTCCAGGACCACCTCCTCCCTCTGTTTGGCGACGTGACTGATGTTCGACTATTGTTCAGTTTTATGTTCCCTCTTTCTCGCGCTCACACACACAAGTATATACTGCGTTAACGTCAGGCTCTCTCAAAGTGTGTCAAAAGTTGTCGAGCGTGTACGTGATTGAGCGTCGCGCGTCCTTCGCTTTGAAAATTATTTTCAAATCAACCCGATGAATTTGAATTTTTTTTTCTTTCTTTTTCACTCGCCTTCCTGGTAAATGGGGTGACGAGTGGAAAAAAAAACCAGGAGCGTACACGTGACGTGAATTTTTCGTCCCTTACGGAAAATTAATGCGGGGAAAATTGTACTTCGTAAATATAACGTTCGACTTTTAATCTTGATGACAAAAAAGAAAAAGGAACAAAAAAGAATATCGTCCAAGAGTACAGGGGCTTTTACACTTCGACATAATTAACTCGCACAATCGTCTTTGCGCTTTTTTTCTCATCTCTTCCTGATTAAAAAATACAAGATTTAGTGGCTGAAAGTGTCTCGCGCGAGTGTCAACTCTAACGTGAGCCTCATCGTTTCTCATGCGAACCGAGGTAGAAATTAGCGAGTATATAGCTGCTCTCGGGTAAGAGGGAGAAAGAGCAGTACTGCAGGCTGTATTAGTCCTCTGTCGAAGTAAAAATTTTCCGTCCTTTATCTCTCTCTCTCTCTGTCTCTCTTTCTGTCTCTTTCTTTTGAGATCTTTAATTTTCTACCGCGTACCGACTACTCTCCTCATCTCTTCCAGTCCCTTGAGCCTTGAACCGGCACAAATGACTCGGTCGAGTGTCCTTTATCGCGCGTAAAAAAGACTACACCAAGAGAAAAATGAAGGAGCCAAAGAAAGAGCGAGGGTATATAGAAACGAGTAAAGCCTCTCTTTCTCTATCTCTCTTGAAAGCGACGACATTAATAGAACGCGCACTTGGCGAATTTTCTTGCAGCAGCGCTATGGTAACACTGGAGCGAACCTTTCATTACATTAACCCTGATCACGGACGTCGTTATTATGACGAATTACTTAGTTTGTGACAGTCTGTTTCGTCACCATCTGCAATACAGCCCTATCAGGCATATTGTTAAAACACAGATTTCGCCCTCAAAAGATAGAGTCGCTTAAAATTTTGCCATTAAACGCGTGCCGCGGCGGTTTGTCCCGGACAAATTTCATCCCGTAGGAATTGGTTCGTAGCGCGGGCGCGAGAGAGCCTTACGATGGTAAAGAGGATATAACAGATCTTGTCGCGACACTAGAGAGCCGAGGCGGTAATCAAGGAAAACTGCGTCGGCCACCGCGAGAGCTAATCGGACTGTAATGTTCAATCTTGAGAAATTTAACTGGAAAACGGGTGGGAAGCTCTAACGAATTTGGCGAAGCTCTAATTGACTGACATTAATGCCGAAACTAATCAACGAGTTTCAAGATTTGCGCTCGAGACTGACTGCCCCGGGATTTCTTGACTAATCAGAGAAAAAAAAGGGATTGTTGACTGGCGAACGTTTTACTTTAATGATTCGCAAATAATTTACGTTTCAAAATAAACACGAGAGATAATCCAAAAATAAAAATAATGAAGCGTTCGCAATTATTTATTAGAAAGACGTCACCACCGAAAAAAAAATCCATACTTTCAAAGTGAAATATAGGGCCGACCCCAAAATAAACCTCGAAAGCTAATTAATTTTTGAAAAAAAATTCACATCGATATTTCAAAAGGATTTTCCGTCGAATTTCTCATTAGCAGCGCACAGGTCGAATGAGCTTGAAAATAAACGCGCTACTATCTCCCCCACGAATCTCCGATTATCAAACATCACTTATCGCCAACGTTTCCTATACACGAGAGAGAAAAAACGATACGCCTGGAAACGCACAGCGATAATCGTTCAACGCAATACCCACAAGAAACCAATAATTTATTCCATCCAGTATCGAATTAATTTTGCAAAGCACACCTCGAAAATTTCGCGACTTTGGCAAAAAGAGAAAAGCCATTTTCGAAGCGCGGGAGCATAAGAAAAAGCGGCAAAATCCCTCGCGTTCTGGTTGAAAAGAGATGGAGAACGCGCGTCGAGGCCGCGATATAATAACGTTACGCGGAATTATTAGCCGGGATGGCGAGCCAAGTCCGAGCATTTTCCTCCTGCTTATATGCGCGCTCTCGATCGATCCTCGGACAGCGGCAGCAGCGCGGCTTCTCTCTCTCTCTTTGTCCCCTCCTCATTCCTCCTTGGTATTATTAAAATGTCGCGCTCGCGATAAACTCGATTTCGCCGCGGCTAAATTGCCTCGCGCGAGCGAAATAGCTGCTTGGAAATAACGGTCGGTCTATGCTTGGCATTTTCGACAATTTCGAGACGCGCATACTTTCAATATGCTCGTTCTTGGGACAATGCAAGTTTTGCGCTTGTACCCAGCTGGATAATTGACAGGCGCAATGTTTGGTGAATATAGTTTGGTTTTAGTCAAAAGCGAAACGATTTCTCGATAACTGGTTGACGAAGTTTTTATCAACAACTGTTGTACATTAATATTGACTATACTGATCGATATTATTTATCGCTGCGCTCGTGAAGTTCGGGTCAAGTTATAGACTAAGCTTGCTGTTTAATTTTGGCTCGCACACAATGAGCTTCCAAACATCGTGAAAAACGGACGAGTCAAAGCTGAAACGCAGATAAAGTAGGAGAGAAGAGAGAGAACGGTCGAGGGGGAGGTAGGGAGATAAAATGATGATAGAGACAAAAGGCGTTTCCCAACGCAAAGTTTCCAGCGTGAATTCCAAATTTTCACTGCGCCAGCTCTCGACTGCACGCGAGCTCCCCTCCCGGTTGCATCTGCAGCCGGCACGGACAAAAAGCTCTTCGAGTGCCCTACACCCGCTGTCTAATTAATCTCTCCCTCCCTCTTTTTCTCTTTCGTTTCCGCCGACAAATTATACGTATCCGTAACAAACTTTTAGCAATTTATTTATTCGCATTTCGTACGACCATTCGTTTATATTTATTTTGCTCGCATTTTTTTCAACGAAATCCTCTCTTGTGATAATCGCTATTAGTAGCTAAGAAGAAAATTACGGGGGGTGCATGCTTTTTTGCGCGTCAATTGCGTCTTTGTGACAGTTCTTTTCTCATCTCGTTTATCCCTTCCATCGTTGTTTAGCCTTTACCCTCTTCGTTCCATTACGGCTACGAGACGATTAAAGAAGAAAAAAAAACGGGTAGAGAATAAGGAGGCAGGCGGCTGGAGAATCGGCCTGAGAGTTGGCAGTAGTTCAAATTTACTGGTAGACGCTGAAAGAATGTACCTTCAAAAGATCTCCGCATTTTGAGTGGGGTGGGCCTCCTTCCCCCTGACACTTACAATCCCCAATATTCCCTCGTTCTTTCTCTATCTCTGCTAGGCTTCATTTTTATTGCAGGCCCCCCGAGATCTCGTCAAGAATTCTCGGTAAAACACTCTTTACGAATAATTATTGCAAAATTATTCAATTATCGTTGGCTGTTCAATTGTTTATCCTTTCTTTCGCTATAATTTTCAAAGAATCGTTTCGGAAACGCGGCACGGTAAAATGAAAATTTAATTTAAAATTTCACCTCTGTCAGGGGTAGGCCGAGGGGGGAGTGGGGGGGGGGGAAGGAGGATCAATAAAATGCATCGCAAATAAAATTATGCAAATCTATACCGCTGAAAAATTAAAATATCTTTGTTATTATAATGAGATATGCTAACTACCGTATTTTCAAAATGCGCAGAGATATTAACCAGAATGAAAAAAGACGGAGGTTAGCGCATAAGTATCTCGCAAAGCTAAATTACTCAAAAAATAATCTTTTTTTTTTTGCTTTCCTCTTCATTTTCATGAATATCCAGAGCTGGACGGAAAGCTCGGATATATACGCGCCGTGTATTTTATGAAAGAGAGAGAGAGAGAAAAAAAAAGAAGAAGAAAAAGTCGTACATTACTATAATTATTTTTATCGCAGACAAACGCGATAGGCTTGCAGCTAGAAAACGAAAGTACACTATAAGCAGATTACCTCTTTGACCGAGCCTCTACCTCCCAAGTTTTCAATCACATTAAAACTCATGCATATCCGAAACATTTTTCAATGTTGTCATTCAATCAACGACCGCCTGCAAAGCCGTAATTAAAATCCCCCCCCCTTGTGCGCATTTGAAACGCTTGCCGTCCGATCGAGAATATACGAGCGAGGGGGGGGGGAGGTCCTATCGCAAAGTAAAGCTCATCGAAGCGCGACTTGCCGAATATGCGCGCAAAACGAGAGAGAGAGCAGCTCCTTCGAGAATCCATGACCCGTAACCCTGCGCGCTCAAGCTTTCGCGCCTCTACCCGCACAATGGGCTCGTTAATAACGCCCCGCCGACTCGGCGTGACCTCCTTCTTCCCAGGGGGCTTTCTCGGGCGTTAAGAAGCCCGATTTCGAAAACGGCCCACTAATAACTGACCAAAGCTCCGAAGCGTGGGAGAACGTAGGTGTCACGACCCGGATTTGCATGCGCGACGAGCTTGCAGCGTGCACGGCGGTCCGGTCGTATCTGTTGCCTGCCGGAGATACGCGCGCGATGCCGGGAGTTAATTAATAGCCGGGACCAGCTGTTTTGGACGTGACTCGGCACAAAATGTATGTCCAACTGCGATTTCTTTTTAATTTTTTTTTTCATAACCAACCTCCGACGAACGTTTTTACTTGGCGATATAAGTAGTCGGGCGGCGCCAGTCGTGCAGAGTTGTCTCTGTTTGCCTGGGCGTACGTGCCTGGGCTTGATTTGGGCATTTGCGTGCACCGTCGGCAGCTGTGTCCATATTGACGAGAGGACTCCGGAATTTCGACTCTCTCGCCGTGTGTGTGTGTGTGCGATTGCCTGTCGTTTCGGCTCGGTAGGCCCTAAGTACGTGAATCTGCCCTGCGTCCGTGGAATGGCAACAGCCACGGTTCATAGGCTATAATTGCCGAGGATGGCTAATTTCTCTTCTCTCTCGGTTGTTTAAAACTGTCGCGAAAGATTATTCCGCGTGTGTATTTATCGGACTGGCAGTTGAAACGAGGGTAGTACGGAGTTGATGCTGCTATAAAGTGCCCTCTAATCGCATCTGTGTGGAGAGAAGTAATTGCAGCGCTCTTGGGTGTAGTAAATCTAATTTTTGCCCGAGAGCTGCGAGCGCTAAAGTAAGCGAGCTTACTTTTTTGCCCGGATAAATTTATCGCGCGGCTAGTCACATTAGGCTACTTTGCTTGTCTGGCCACGATGTACAAAGCGTCAAACTCGTGCGATCGTCGTGTATAACATTTTTCGTTTCGTAATTCCTTTTTTTTAAAGATTTTTATTTGAAATCTATGTGTAGGGGTATGTAATTCGCTTACTTTAACTTATTTACAACTTGTGTTTCCGTCTACAGGTCGCTTGTAAAAGTAGCAGTAATTTATATTGCAACGAACGCCAAACAATTTTACACATTCGTAATTCCAACATTTCAATATTCCTTTTCTTATTCTTTGCGGATCAGCATTTCAACGTTTATTCTTTTTTTTTATTATTTAATCCAATGGTTAAACAGCGTTACCTTCCACAAATATCCGGAATACTAAAAAAATAAATAAAAACCAACTGTGTGTATCCGTCCGCGTATTTATTTACATACCATTTTTTTCTTCTCTTCATTTTTACCATTCCGCTCGAACTATTTTTAATTTCGAATTTTATTTTTCATTTCGTCCGAATAAAAAATTTAAAAACATTCTACCAACCTTCGTCGAACCATAACGTTTCGCTTTTATCCAGCCCAGCCAATAAGAGAGCACAGGGCCAAAGAGAAACCGGTAAATGTCAATATCGTCGAATAACGAAATAGTAAACATCCGAGGCCGGAAGAGTGTACGTCTGGCGTTTAGAAATAATTCAAATTCCTCGGGCACATTCTCAAGCCTCGATCGCGCTTCGATTGGCCTCGCCAACGGACACATTCTATTTGGCGCGCGAATCGATGACAACGCGTATATCGACGTGTGGGTGCACGTCCCGGTAAAATCCCCAAGCTACCCCCCCCTCCCTCATTGCGTTGTCCCGGGAGAGATGTAGAGACGTCGCTAGTCAGAGCCGGCCGCAGAGAGAGCGCGCGCATGAGCGTTAACCGCCTAATTTAACGCTAGTTAACTCGCTGCCACCCTGTTCACCTGCGCAGAGCTGCGAAACGAGAGAGGGACGGGGAGTAATGAAATTCCGGCCGAGCGGGCACTTTTAATAAACTCCCCCATCATCTCGCGCGACTGTCTCCGTAATACACTTCACGCTCGGTATCAACCTCTCCTACTCCGAATTTCTCAATGACAAGAGAGAGAGAGAGAGAGATGGTCGTTCGTTATCGGCGAATGGAGGGATCTGACGGGAGCTGGTGCATTTGTTTCGCAGCGACTGGCCGCTTTTGATTTTGATTTATCGATCGGAAAATTCACGATGCTACTGGGGCGAGGGAAAGCTAGCCGTAATGGCCGACGTGGATTTATTAGATCGGTAGATCACGTGAATTTAGTGGACACTGCGAGGATATTTAATTAGCCGCGAGGCGCATTTTGCCCGCGTCTGACTAAAGTCAACTTTTACTACTTAGTCGAGCAAACGCGTATCATTGGCGCATCGAAATACGTTGCCGTTTCGAAGCTTCCGACCTTGGACTAATATAAATTAATCGAGCCTTTTTTTAAGAGATAAGCCGCGCTCGAGATATTAATTGAGCTCAAGGAAAGCGGCACCCGCGTGAGCATATTATTAAACAATTTCAAAAGCGTGTTTACAGCTTTCATGATTCACTCGTAGTATACGTATAATAGTTTCCCGAGCGACCCAATTTCCAAAGTGAACCACGGAATTGACCAAAAACTGTCAACTAAATTTCCCCCGCCGTACTTCTCAGTCGACCGGACACGAGCCGCGAAGAAATTAATTGAGTCGAGAACCCTTGAGTGGACGATAGGGTATAGGTCGGTGGTAAGGTTGCACACCCGAGCTCGCATGAAAACTTAGAGAGCTGGATTGGCTTGCCGTGTGTGAAATCTGCGGCTGAAATGTGTGACTGGGCCAGCGGGAGAGCTTGATAAGTTTTACGAGATATACGGAAACTCTATTTCCCTTCTCACCTGCTACTCGAATCGAGATGTAAGTTAGAATGGCTGGGGTAAAAAGTTTGATGAGTTGGCACGCGAAATTCTGGGGGGGGGAGGCTTTGGAGGCAAATACTGACTCGAAGTTTCACCATGGTGGTTATGCGCGGATGGAAATAATGAAGGGACGGATAAAGAGGGAACGAGGGAAAATGTGGAAAGAGGCTATTCGCGAAGGTCTTTATTGAAAAATTTAGATTTATACGTTGGGAAAAGGAGAGCTTTCGTATGCGCTGTATTTCCTTCCTTTTTTTATTTTATGCCTTTTGCGAGAGTAATACGGATAAATAAAAGAGAGAGAGACAGAGAGAGAGAGAGAGAGAGAGAGAGAGAGAGAGCGCTACGCAATATTACGATGATAAAACGGAGAGGGAATTCTAAAAAAAATCGACGAAAAGAGCGATTCGAGCTTTTTTTCACGCTTTAAATATTACGCGGAAGTCACGCGCGCGCGCGCTTTTTTTTCAAAGTATTTTCCTCTCGACGCTATGTACGCGAAAAAAATAATGCTGCTACCATTCATCTAGATCCGCAGTCCACAAAGAATCGTTAGTCCAACGCGGCATGTTTTTTTTTCCTCTGTAACGAACACACGGTTCCCCAGCTTCATCAATTCTCGCGTGTATACACACCACGCGTTGGCAAGTGTAACAAGAGAGGCCGGTTGATAAAAAAAGCAGAAAAAGAAACCTTCAAACGCGAATACCGTGAAGTTTTGAGCCGCTGTGTATTTTACGGGATACAACAAAGCGCAATCTCGGCTTCTCGGTAGAGAGCGAGAGAGCGTAAGATCAACGCGCTTCGCTTGTGTGTGTTTCTCTGTGAAAAGCCACGCTGTCTTGTCTAAAAGCTCCTGATTCTCGGCGACGCTAAAAGACTCCTGAGTGCCTGGAGAGAGTGAGAGACGAGGCTAGGCTAACATTTCCCGTGTGCCGTATAGACAGGACATTGCTCTCCCAGGGAGAATTGATCTTTGCTCGTATCCGAACACTTCTTCTTTTCTTTTTTGTTACATTGGGTGTCCGAGTGGCTTCGCAGCAAAAACTGATCGAGCCCATCGAAGCATCAATTTTATTCTTTCTCTCCTCGAAATCAACAGTTCTATCTTCCTCCCTACGCATAAAAAAAAACGAAGAAATTAACTTTATATCGAGCGAAAGCGAGTATGCCCGAAAATAGAACTCATCCCCATCTGCTCACCCTTCATTAACCCGTTAAAAATCAAGCGAACCAAGAGAGACGAAGGGAGCGAGAGGCTTTCATTGCTCGCAGTCGACTTAACCCCCTCAGGCTCTTAACGCGATTAGCAACGGAGCCGGAAAAGCGAGGGCGGCCTCAGATCCTCAACGGCAGAGGCGCTCTCGTCTTTGCGCATGACTCGCAAATTTCGCCGGCAATTGAGCGACTGCTCGCAACCTCCACGAACGAGGTGAAAATGCAACCGAGCAGGGGGTGGGTGTATAAAAGAGAGGGGGGGTCTCTGAGTCAGCCTTATCGGAAGCCGTACGCGTGACTGGGGGCCGTTAACCCATAAGAGAAAGAGAGAGCGAGCGCACGCCCCCCCCCCCGCGAGGTCAATATCGCTAGCCTACTGACTTCAATTCCGCAAAGCCCCGATCTATAATGCGCGCTCGGCTTTTATAGCCCCGGCCGCAAATTCTCGGGGGGCGTTTTGCCTATAGGACGCGATAAGGATCGCGAGCGTTAACCAGCACGCCTGGAGCTCGCTTAAACGAGAATACTTGCGCCATGTGTGTGTGTGTGTGTATAGACGCGAATTTAGAAATGGAGCGTGTATACCTGTTGGACCGATGTTTCCAATGCGCCTCTTTCTCTATGTTTTGGCTTCGCACAGTGTCGATGTGAGATTAGTTTTGATCTTGTGATTCTCATCGATTTTCTTAAAAAAAGAGGCCTATCGTTTAACGAAATTCATTCTCTCTGTCGTCCAAGTGTAAATAAAACGCTTGATTTCGGCCAAAAGAGTGGCCCTGCTGAAAAAAGCTTCGCCGGAATATTTGACAATCACCAAACGCAGCGGAGACTTTTAAATGCGGCAAGTAGTCGGGCGAAAGGGGGGGGGGGGAGCCTTTTACGACCTCGTTAAAACTAACTTCCGGCGGCGTCGGCCTCGCGAGCCGTCGCTTTTCTCAAAGAATCGATTCGTCAGCCTTTCGGCTGATGTCGTGCTTTTTTTTTTTGTTCGATGGACGCCCGCTGGGGGACATGACTGTGTGCGCGTCCCCGTTACCGCTGGCCTTGGCTCTCGATGTTAGCTCGCGCTGAAATTTATGATTTTTGATGAATTGCGTGGCGAACACGCGTAGAATGTTCTTCTCCTTCGGGGTTGTATTCGAACGAATAATAGAGGAACGCTGATTGAGGATTCTTGGTTTTTTTCTTATGGCGGTTTAAAATAAAGAATAGCGATGCTTTTGTTGTAATTGTTGGCATTGTTGATGAAACGACAAATATTCTTTTGTTTTTCAACGCAATATTGAAAATTGCTATTTTTACGTGATATAAATTGTTGCATTAGACCGGTTTTTGAAAGGTACACAAGCAAGTCTCGCTTGGAAGTTGAAAATAGTTATCGGAGCCCCGAACGATTCTATAGTAGCGTCCACTTGAAAAAGAATGTCAGCGATAATTTACTTACAGTATTAACTAAACTTTTTAACCCATTAAATTCCATGTCGAATCAAGGCCAGCTAGCGCTTTCACCCGACCAGTCGGAACGTACCGCGGCTGAAAGAAAAAGAAAATTATTTACTTGTTTCTGTACCATTTACAATTTTCTCGTCGAGTATTATTTATACAAATGGGCACATGCATGTTTTGTTTTAAAAATTCAACCAATTTTTCTACAAATCGTCCTGAAAAGACTAGAAATTAGTAGTCGACGATGCTATTGTTTATAAGGTGGTATCGTAATGTCTCGGATTGAAAGTAAACGATTTCGATTAGTGAAACAATACTCAATTTCCCCGGGTAAATTATAATCTCTTCATTCAAACTGGCTATTTTCAAGGTAAATCACCCGGCTTGATGAGAGCCACTATATTATGGGAAAACCGATTACCCTATCGATCGATGGGTTTAAGGCACGTACTCAAGTTCCCCCGTTATGTCAAAATATTTATTTTTCATAATTTTATAGCGTCATTAAAATGAAAACAAAAAATCAAACGTCGCGCATAAAAATCAAACGGGCGTAACGTGATTACAATAATGCGGCTATTAAATTAAATCGACCAGAAATTCAAATAGCTCATTTCGAACGCGATAAATTACTCGAGGGCGCAAATAAAATAATCTTTCTGTTTTCGGAGCAGAAAAATTAAATAATCCAACATTAATGCGAGAAATGAAGTTTAATGGGAATCGAGTGATAATGAGATGGAATAGAAGGAAAGGCAGAAACCGAGATCCAGCCGCGATTTTGCAATCGGAGAATCCGTCTTATTTCATTCTTGCCAATAACCTTGGACATCAGCCAGTCCCATCTTTTTATACCTTCGGCAATCGGGGAACTGGTAAACTGCTTTAAATAATTTCGCCTATCCGTTTCCAATGTTTTTGCGCTCGACCGACCCCAGCTCGTCCATCCAAATTTACGATTCCTCCGCCATTTCCAAGCATCTAGACCCAGCTAAACATTGCTGAAAAACTAGGAAAAATCGTAGGGTAGGCTAATGAAACAAAAAGGGCGCGGGAAAATAGTCGAAAATCCGGAAGAAGCCACAAGAGCGAATCCATGGGTCGGCGAGGCCACAGAAGGGCAGGGGGGGAGGAGTGGGAAAGTGGTGCGGTAGCGCGAGCGGCAGACCGCTTAATACCTTTAGCGCGCGCGTTTTTCCCCTGTTCCTCGGGGGTAAAACCGCGTCGCTCGCACTAATTGCCAGGCGAGCTGGAGCTATATACAGGAGAGCGCCCAGCCGCAGCCATTATCTCGCCGGGGCGAGAAGCCACGCCTATACACGCACACGCGGAAGGACACCCTCTCTACCTTGAATTTCGTTCAAAATGCAATCTCGAGCTCCTCCTCCGAGAGAGAGAGAGAGAGAGTAGTGCGAGGCGCGAACTTTCTCGCCCGGGCGGGTTTCCGAAACTCAATTAGGGTGAGTTCGGCTCCTGTGAGCGCAGCCTCTGCGATTTCGCTCCTTCTCGGCTTCTCTCTCTCCTTCCGTTTTATTTCCGAGGCGAAGCTACTCCCAAGAATTGGTAATGCTCCGCGCTCTGTAACGCGCGTGCCGAACTTCTCTACTGCCACCGACGACTTTTGACCTTTTTTTTTAGTTTCCGAAAAAGGAGGCTAGTTTCGGTTGATTTCGCTTAATACGCGTGTTCGCTATAGTTCTTTTTTTGTTCGCTGAGCCGACTGGATTGACACAAGCTTCTCGTTTTCGAAGGTGTTATTTCGATGGCTCTTTGAAAATTGCGTTTGTTTACTTCTTTGGAGGAGGATAATGCTTCTGTGGGAATGTTTTTTCTTGGTCTGCTAATAATGTTTTTTTTCTCTTTTTCAATTATAAAAATACACTGGAATTGTGAAAGGTAAACAATGGATTAAGTTACAGTGTGAATAGAGGACAGGGAAAGGGCTTAACTTTGAAAATAAAGAGCTTATCTTTTATCTTTAATAATCGTAGAAAATTCTAAGTCGAGTGTTTTAATGATTTTCTTTTCAAGATACGTACGCCATCAGTTTTTTTAGAAAAAAGAAATAAAATTTTTTTTCCATCTTCTATTTTTACAATCTCATTTTCTTCTTTACGATTTTTATCGCAGGTCTTCCGTACGTCAACTCAAATAATTCATTAGTTTGAAAATACGTTAGCAAAAAATACCTTTCGTGTCTTATAAACTTGATAAGAAAAAAAAAAGAAAAAATAAAAAAATCAAGAAAAGTCCTTGACTACTGTGCACAAATTAGTGTCGGATGAAGATCACGAACGAGCCCATCTCTTTCTCTCTTTCTCTTTTCTCCCGAGCTTCGCTCGTTTTGTCGAGGCTCGTTATCTCTTTAATTACAGGGGTGCAAATTGTGCGCTCTTGCGAAAAGGCTCTCTCTCGCAGCTAGACGCGCGTCGAGTTGTATGCGAACACTCGACATTTGCATTTCTCTCGCGACTCTGCCAGCTTTTTGACTTTCGTCCCCCCCCCACTCCCATCACGGAGAAAGCAGTCCCTCCAATCGAATATGACCTCTGTGATTAAGGCTATTAGTTAACTATTTAAAAGGCAGAGCCATAAATAATTTATAATTTTAAAATTTCAACTTAACGTTGACATTGCATATGGAATTTGCTTGTTTGTTACGGGTATACACGCTGGTTTTGACGTTCGAGCTGAGACGATGAATTTTTGAGAAAATTACTTTGCAATGCTCGTTAAAAGCTTCTTTAAAGTCGCCAGCCGACGCTTACGGCTCGAGTAACATAAACAAATTCGTTTGAATGTATAGGCATACTTGGATAATAAAAAAGCGGTTTTAAGAAAGCCGAGAGTTATGAAAAAAAAAATAAAAATACATTTCTTGTGTCAGCTTGCAATGTGTGCGCACGTGAAAAATGTAATTATGACAATTTCGTACTTTTATCGTAACCTTTTTTAAAATTTTCATAAATACGTTTCCTTGAATATTCGCGTCAATGTAGGTCACACACTAGAGCGATATTCAGATAAAAGAATGAGAAACGTAAAATGCACGTATTTTTCTTTCTTTAATTCAACATTGAGATGCCACTATAATTTGTAACGCTAAAATGTCACAAATGGAAATACCATCCTTCCAATAGCCCTCGTCTCTTATCTCCCAATCAAACCCACCAATAAAAAAAAACAAACCTCAAGCTTCGAAATGCACCAAGCAATAGAGTGAACGCAACAAACAAAACAGCTCTTCTTTCTAGATCCCGAAGGATCAGCAGTTAGCCAAAGGAGGTAATGAAGCAAAAGCCTTGATCAGCGTGACAGAGCTGACCAATCACCAGAGGCCGATTATACTCTGCGTTGAGCAGCAAGAAATTCAAGGTCCGACAAAAAAATCGGGAAAGAGAGAGAGAGAGTCTCGACCAATGCACGGAGCAGCTGTCGATCAGCTGAAAGACGTCCGGCCGCATAACCAGCTAGCGAAGCTCGTGGTGGCTCGAACGAGCGCTTGGCGGGTTTGCTCGGCCAGCAAGCTCATCGTCCTCGCGGCTCGGTAATAACGAGCTGCCAGGCTGCGATCGAGAGTCTCCGCTAGTGCCGCCGCGACTCGTTCAGATTGAGAAAGACCGAGCAGGAGGAGGCGGCGGCGGCGGTGGGGGAGTCGGTGGCGGCAGTGGACAGGTCGCTCGAGGCAGGGGCTACAGCTGAGTTGGCGCTTAGCCGCGAGAGCCGAGCACTACGGCTGGAAGAAGCCAGGACACACAGCTTAGGGCCGCGAGGAGGCGGCTCTTCGTAAGAGCCTCCCGGGTCAGTTTGCACTGAGAGCAGTTTCACACGGGACAGGAGGAGGAGGAGGAGGGCAGAATCGGCAAACATGGCGTTCGCCGCGGCGAGGATGATACTCAAGGACAAGCGGAGGAAGCCCAGCAAGGAGGACTTTGCGCCGCGTAACAGGAGCAAGGTAACGATAACACCTCTCTCTCTCTTATCTCTTTACTCTCTATTTAGCCCCCCCCCACCCCCCACCGTCGCATATCTCCGCGACAGCCCACTCTCCAATTCTCTGTCTCTGTCTTTTATTATTCTGACCCTTTTATATGCAATGTATATAATGTACAAGATATACTATGTATGTGTGTACTCCGATTATACGACTCTAGCGATTACGACCCCTCGTTTTATGTGTACTTGCCTTGTGTTTACCACACACTTACTTAGGCGCGCCCTGTAACGAATCGAACTTAACTCTCGGTTTCACGCCTCCTGACAACGACGTAAATTTTGATGATCAAATTCTTGTCCATTTGCAGATGGATGAATTTACTTGATTGCTCAGAGTCTAATTGGCTTATGTGTAATAAAGAAATTGCGAGATATGGAAAAAAGTTGAGATCGTTAAGATAACGTTGTAAAAATACATGATTGTCGAAGTTTTTTTTTTATTCGCAGTAAAATTTTCACAACTTCGTTTGAACACTCAACTATACTACAATAACAGAGTACTTCGGAATATTCCTTATTGCTTTGAATAAGTAAAACGTGGCTATATTTTTTGTGAAAATAGTAATAAACCGTTGTTAAGATGAAATTAAAAAAAAAGGTTTGCGTAAAAATTTTATTACGATAACAATTATTTGGCACTTGTTCGAATCATTACGATGGCCTTGAATAAATTATGATGCAATAATTAATATGACCTTTTTATACTACTGTACGACGTCAAATGATATAATTTAAGTAAGAGCTACATTCACAAATTGAATTTTAGTATTTCGAATTAGTCTATATTAATTAGCTTCGTTATGCTGGCTTTAGCTCTAGTTCTACTTAAATATTTTATTCAATATTTACTTTGTGCCGTTCATTACAGTCTAAATTTCCCTGACATTTTTATTTTCAATTATTGTTCAACAAATTATTTCAATTAGAGCAAAAAACATAAGATAACAGAAATTTTAACATAGACTCGTGACTGTCTTTGTCTTTGCCAACGAGTGACAAACTCGAAAATTCAGAGCTACAAGCCAAACATAAACGTTCGACGACAATGTAAGACGATCGAGGATCGGCTTTAACTCATCAAAGCGAGCAAGCCGCGGCGTTTTATCAGAAACAACTAATCGCCACCCCCCCACCCATACCCCAACAGCTACGTGTGCTTTCGCGTGCCAGCAGCTCCTATAACTGCGTGGCTATATACACGAGAGAGCGAGTACAGCTTCAGAACGGCGTGAAAGGCTAATAAACGTACAAGCCGCGACTCCAAGTGCTCCCCCGCTCTGCCCCCAAGAGAGAAAGAGTTGCGCGCACGCGAGATATCCCGCGTCGCGTTCATTAAAAAGCTGACCCTGCGCGCTTGCGGTAATAAAGCTGCGATAAAGACACACAAAAAAGTTAGGAGGAGGGGGTGAGGGAGGTGTGCATTAAAGAGCGAAACTTATCGTTGCGCTGCGGGGAGTAGTAGGGGGTGGGGGGGGGGGGGGGCGGCAGCTGTCAAGGATAAAAAGTGTCGCAGGGCATTTTTCAAGTGTGTCGACTGGCAAAGGCCTGGCACGTGCCTGTTTGTGCCTTTCCTCGAGCATTTGCATTTAACGCGGGAGCTGATCTAATACTTGGCGAGTTTCGCGCGATGTTTATAATAGATTCGTCGATATATTTTGAGATTATTTCCATGCGTACTTTCGATGTCAGACTATTGCAAGCTCGACTTACCAAACGAGTGAAATTAATTACGGCGAATTTAAAATGAGAGAAAAAACAGACTAATAATGCAAGTTTGATGAAACGGCTGAATAGTCCCAGCTGCGTCGAGACGTGGAGGAGAGTTCGCCGAAAAGCGAGGTAAAATTTATACGGAGCTGTGTGCAGGGCCGCAAGGAGAAAGAGGCGGGATTTATAATTTAATAGGCCGGGCCGATTCAAAATTAATCCGGCGCGCGCGGGAGATCGGAGAAAAGAGTAGCCGACCGGAGGGCTAAGATGGAGCGGGAGGAGAGTTGTTCGTAAACTTTAATCAAAGTCCGAAAGTCATTTGTGTCAATGTATACAGAGCCGAATGGAGCCCGAGAAGGCAGGAAGAGTTTTTCCGAAGCAAAAAGAAAACGTGGAAATGCTATAGAGCGTAGTTTTGGCAACGAGACCTGTACGTTTGTACCGTCGGCGCTGCTTTTACGTCAACAATCAAAAGGACAGTACAGCTTGGGGATTAAACTTCTCGCTTTTCCAGGCCTGCCTATGGCTCGTGCGCGCATTTTAATTAGGCCGACCGAGCACACACACGCGCGCGCAGAATCTAGACAGCCGCAACTGCCGAATGTAATCCGCTTTTCTCCCTAAAGCTCTCCGTAATGCCCCGAATATTTGAATAAATGGACGCATTAACAAACGCTCTCGCCTTTGTCTCTCTCTCTCTAATGAGATCCGATGAATTTTACCGAGAGTCATCCGCGCCTCGTTGATACTCGTTTGGCCCTTGTAACATACGTTCGCCACTTAGACGCACTTTCCGCGTTTAATAAAGCAAGCCGCGAGCGGATACCCGCGTTCGCGCTTTACGTTTATCGGGGCATTAATTTTTCGTTCGTTTACGTCTGTTTTGCCTTAATGGGATTTGCAGCGGGATAGGACGGTTCGATTTCAATAAATGCATAATTTACATTTGCCGATTTTTCATTTGCCATTGGTTTATTTGACGGCGGGGGGTGAAGGTTTCGGCTAAAGGAAAACTTTGACTAGCGCGAGCTTTATATTCGGCCAGATGCAGAAAGGGATGAAGGCGCAGAGTGTGTAGCAAAAAATAAAGGGACATTGACAAAGGAATTTTCTCCGGTCAAAGCGCTAGGATTAATTTCGTGTTCTGCAGTAGCAGCGAGGGCCGCGTGTATTCTGCATTTTTATCGACAGCCTCTTTCCTTTGATTCCCAGGAATGTGGCTACAACAAAAGCATGGATATATAAAAGTCACTTTTTTTATTCTCGGCTTAATCCGGCTGTTAGCGAGAGTTTGACTTTTTACAAAAGATACAGTCTAAAAGCGCATTGATTTTAATATTCCAAAACGGAACGTACTTATCGCTTCGTTACGCACTGCACCTCGTTGTTAACGCCAACGAAGAATTCGCGATTAATCGTTTGGAGAGGTCCGAAAAGTCCGCGGTCGCGGTAGTGTGCGAGCGGGCGGGCGCGTGTATGTAGGTGTTCCGCGGCGTCTCTCCCGCGGCCCCGGGAGTAAGAGTAGGAGGGAGGGGGTCCTGCGGGTGGCGGGTGAAAGTCGTTTTATCGATTCGCCGAGACGCCCTCCGGTCCCTCGGCGCGCGCCAGAGGGAAAGACGCGGGCAAGAGCGCGCGCGCGCGCGAACCCTCCCCTCTCCAACTGAACAGGGAGAGGGTAGACGGGGCTCTCTCTCTCTCTCTCTCTGGTAACGGCGTTCCTCCTCCTTATCGGCTCGCCCCGAGAGCCACCCCTAAAACCGAGCCTTTAATAATCGCGAGACAAGAACATGTGTATCCTCTCACTCCCTCCGCTACCCCCTTTTCCCACGGCGTTGCCTCTCTCTCTTTCCTTCTTGTACCTGGGCTGTTCCCCTCTCCCTCTCTTCCTCTTCGTTTGGCTCCGAGAATCTGTAGGATGGTACAGCGGTGGGTGAGAGTAAGCTCTCCGTGTGTGTGTATCCGGAGCTTGCAACTTCCGGATTGCAACCGGGGCTTTTTTAATAAGCTCTTTTTCGAGGAGAAAAGAACGTACGCGCGTGGCTGGCATGTGTAAAGAGAAATGGAAAATTAAAAATTTGTTGATGTTATTTTTCTCTTTTTCGAGTACTCCGGGGCCACTCTGGAAGTCTGTGAAACTGTTTTTCTCGAAATGGCCAAACTTGTTTTTCTGTGTCTTTTTTTTTTAGGGAAACAAAAAAAGAAACGCGTGAGAAATAGTTTTTACGAAAATCTTATTGTTCCTAAAGATTTCCGAGAGAATGCTCGAAGATAACGAAATTCTTAACGTTTTCTTTTTCTTTCCATTATTCCCGAATACTAAATCAAATCGTCGCGCTGATAAAAACTTTTCGATTCAATAAAACGCGCGATAACGCACATCCGGACAATTTGAAATCCGTATACCTCATCACTCACCAAGCTGTACCATCCATCGCTCCTTCCTCCTTCTTAATCTCCTCTCCAAATTTTGCAAACAACGCAATCCAGCCAACGGCAAATCTCATTTCCTCCGAAAATCTAAGGGAAAATATATATATCGGTTAGGGGAGAGAGGGAGGATAAAGTAAGCTGCCGATAAAAATTCCTAGCAGAATTGGCCTTGGCTATCGATCGGGAGGCCTTCCTCCCTCCCTGGGGAACACGTGCGCAATCGCCGCTCATTCAGTCGCTAATGGATCGCGGGCATATTCTCTCCCTCCCGCGCGCGCATTCGAGCGACAACAATGGCAAAACATTCCGCCAGCGAATAAGATGCCTGTATATCGAGAAGAAAGACCGTCTACACAGACTTTTATAAACGTGACCGGTCAGATTAATGGCCATGTAATCGAGCTTGGTAGCAGCCGGTGCAATTGTACGTAGGAGAAAGGATAGAGGGAAGGAGGCAACGCCGAAGTTATATACGTCGCGGTGCTACTTGCAAAATCAATATAGCGCGAAGAGAGAGAGAGAGAGTCTAGGCGAACGTGTGTCTCGGTTTTACGTGTGCATAATACGCGGATGTCTTATTTTTCATCATCGCGACTAATGGAACGCCGACGATCCGTCGGCTCGATCAAGTCCACGACATCGCGATAGTGTAAAGTTGAGGGGTAAAGGGGGACGATCGGATAAATCATGCATAAGCGACACCGATATTGATTTGATCGTTTATCCGTTCTCTTCGCGCTTAGAGCGTGATTTTTTTTTGTCGTTTGTTCATTATGCATTAAGCATACGATACACGCGCGAGTGTCGTTGGGATATGTGCAATCGTATACGAGCGTGTATGTGCGTCGCGGCTTAATTAAAACTTGCCGAATTTATGCGCGAGCACACCGGCAAATTTGGATAACCTAATTTAGCTTCTCCGTAGATTGTATATTAATTAGCCGAGAGACAAATGTATTGGTTCTCAAACAAAATTTTGGAAAGTCCTTACGGAAATTAATAGTGGCATGCGTGGGAGTGTGGGGAGGGGGGGGCGGGCTGGATAAGTCATTAAGATTACTGAACTTAATGTTGGAAAATTAATTAAAGGGAGGGACTTAATTCCCGAATTTTCAAGTGGAATTTTCAAGGTTTGCTCGACTAATATGCTCTTGTTTACCGAAGGATAAGTAGTACTAAACTTTGGAGAATTTTTTATTAAGAAAAATTGCAGGAACTTACTGCGCTTGAACGGCTTGTTTTATTTTACCGAGTTCAGGATGGATAACGTTCCAAGTTTTACTTTTCAGTTGTATCTCCGATCTTTTTAGTTTCTTTTTTCTTTATTGTAGGCACAGTTGTAATCAAGCAACTATTGCAACACGTTTTTTTCTATTATTTTTATTTCAAATCACGTACGTTATTAAACGTGAAATATCTGATCTTGCGATTTAATTCATTCGCCGATTGTTTCTTATTTCCAGCGCATTAAAATAAGGTCACGTAACAGGGTAAATCTTATACACTTACGCGCGTGGTCATTGTGCCGCTACTACTAACGTATAGGAAACAACGTACTTGACCTACTATCGCGAGGTGTATAGAGGAAAAAAAAACGTGAAATTTTAAAAAACACTTTTTCCAACGAACTTTTTCATTGACATTATGAAACAACGTAACTACACGATATGAACCAACGAAGCCATTAAAATTGACTTGGTCGAGCATCAACTTTTTTAATTGCCCGGCGGCAACGCAAACATTCCGTAACGCACGAAAAAAAAAAAGTTGTTTTCCAACTGCAAAGAGCGATAATTCTCCTACGACCGTTTTACTTTTCCTTATGCGCGATTTATTTGCGCGCGCGCGTGTACTCCCTAACACGTACGCGTTTTCAGCATTGCGTTACAGCTTGGACTTGCGTCGTTATACCCGCGAGCTAAATGACAATTACAATCGGCGACCTTCTTCAAGCATGATAACCACTATATGGCTGCTAAATTCGTATAAACACGATGATAATTTAATCAATCCTCTCCAGCGGAGATAAGATCCATCGTCGACACGCAATATTTACATTTCATTCGTAGTTAATTACCAACGTTTGATGGTAAAAAAGAAACTGTTCGATATAAAGGATTCAAAAATATAAATCCAGTAATGAAAATCGACCGAGTGAAGTATCGCCTCTCCATCACCGATACGTCGCACTGTCAAGTTCGCACACGTGCGCGATTCATTCAGCGCAATCTCGCTGGCCAAACAAAGAGAGGGAAACTTTTCTTGCCTCGAATACGCCAAGAGAGTGTGTGTATGAAGCCGATGAGAAAGAAAAGGAGAAACAAAGTAAAAAAAAAAGAAAACAAAAGAAGCCTTTTAAAGGAAATCACTCGCGAACGATTGTTTAGCAACGCCAGAACGCTGAAAATCACCGAATCTATACGTATAACAGCTATACGCACGAGCGAGCTGGAAAGACACGCGCTGTACACCACACACGGACACGCATCGCACGTGTGTCTTGTACTCTCCCTTAAAAGCCCCCCCCCCCACTTAAACTCTAATAAGCTGTACCCGTTGCGAGTAGCCCCCTACCCACCAGCCTCACTTACACACGCGCGCACAGTGCTTGTGTCTGTCTCACTATACGACTTTATTTTTTTTTACTCTCTCCTCTGTTCTCTTTACTACTTACCCGGTTTACAGTCTTTCTTTTTCTCCATAGCGTCTCTACGTCTGTTTGAATATATATTATTTTTATACTCACTCCCCTCTGTATATGCCTCGTGAATCTAGTATATGTACATACCATTAAGTTGAGCATCAATGAAATTCGTTTTGAAATTACACGCCAATTTCATTGAACTATTTTTTTTTTCGTTTAATCTAATCATTTTTTATTTTGAACAATGTAGCTCTTATATCCTTAACTTTCTCTCTATAACTCTGACCATGTAATTTAGCGTGTGGTGATGAACCGTTACTGTACTTGTGTTTCCAGGCCCGCAGCGCCAGTACAAGTAGCTTTAGAAGCCTGAGCCAGGTATACAAAGACACAAAATAAAAAAAAAAAAAAGACAAATAGTCGATTTTTCTCAATTTAATCCTGTAAGAACCTACTAGTTGACTAGAAGGAGATAACATTAGTCGACCCCAACCTTAGTTAGAACATGATAATTTAGCAAGATATATACATATATATATACGTATACGTAATTTTTCTAGTTTCTCATTTTAGATATTGAACAATTACTTTTTAGTGTGCAGTTACGTTATTAGCAAGATTGCATACTCTTTTTTACTTGGGCTTCCTAGAGCAGCACAGTTATGTAATACCCACATGCTCTCTTTCTCTCTTTCTCTCTTTCAACACAAACCCCCCATACGTCATTATAAACGGACTGGTTTAAGGGATTCGAGTCAACGTGCGGGCAAACGCTACGAATTTTACGAGACAGAGCCAAGTTGCAATCGAGTCATCACCAAATTTCTCGTTCCTTCGACGAAAAAAAAAGTGTAAACGTACGACCGAATAAGAAAAAAAATATTTGAATGACCTATATTTTCTTATTTATCGCGCGGCATGTGTAGCTTACCGCGACCGAAATAAATGTAAACCGGGGGAAACGTGCTCGTTTTATTATACCGGCCGAACTTTTCAACTGCCGAGCATAGCCAGAGTCGCAAGCACCAATCAAATTTCCATAGACGAAAAGGGGCAAATTCAGCAGGGCCGCGTAAAACAGAGAGTCCCTCTCTCGTCGACGCCTCCCGATATAACCGTGGCAACTCGTAAAACGTTTTATATCGACGAGTCGCGTGAAAATGATCGCGTCAACCTTTTCACGCGGTTATCCGAAGAAAATTACGACTGCATACACACGAAAGAAGCTCTATCCGACTCTGAGCCCCTTGCATTTCTTCTGATCCTCGAGATTCTCCAGTGCTCGGTATGCTCGAGTCCGCGGCCGGTACTAACACGCACTCACATACACGACGACTCACGCACGTAAACATTATTCTCACAGCAGCAAAATATTGCATGATGCGACATAGTTAGCGCGCATTATACGACTTTTGGCACGTTCTCTACTTTAGCGTTAACTTTTCTCTTTCTCTTTTCTCTCTCTTTCTCTTTACTTCTCACTCGTCCACCCCGTTACCCCGGCCCTTTAAGTCGCGCGGCACCTCACAAGGCAAGCATTTGAGATGAAAAGCAGTTGTAAATATAAACGTTAGGAAAAAATGTCGTTCGAACAAAAAAAGAAATTGATTCTGTTCGTAGATTACGGCAAGTGATCGTGACAAATTTTAATAAGTCGCAAAACGTATTTTTTTCCTTATCGTTTTGTTCTTTTAAACTGTTCTCGCGTTTTACGTTACACTTTCTTTTCTCGCAACGTTATGACGTAACTTTGATTTATCAAACTTTCAATCTAAATGCGGGTCACGTAATGTATAACGAATGCGTAACCCAAGCTCTCTCGGTTCTCTAACTGGGTATTAACTTGCGAACTACGACTGTTATAGATTTGTTGATACAGGCCTTGTTTTATTGAATAACGCTCGCAAGCTCACTCGTAATTACGAGAATATACAAATCAAATGGGGGAAAAAAAAATTACTAAGCATTTATGTCAATTTTGAGGGACGCACACTTGTCGTTTGCCTCGGATACACAAGGGGTGTGACGAAAGTGTGTACAGTTTGGTAAAGGCATCGTATTTCAAAATCGGAAGTTTTCGTCTCGTATTACCGAAATCGTACAGGAAAATGCCTTTGGTTTTATTTACGAGGGGTTGCCGATAATGCCTAAGCTCTACGTCGGAGCAACGGCATTGTTGACGATAAATGACGAAGCTTTAATGTTGCAACTGGCAGTTGCACTTATCACTGTGCTTTTTTATGTTGAGATTTTTTTTTTCACGAGCACAATAATAATTATGATGGCCGTAGCTTTTCTTCCTCTAAGCACAAAGAAAACGAGCCGTCGTCACGATATCTTTTTTATTTTTTTCAATTCCAAGTCCCGGGAGGGAAGTTTCGGGGGCTATGTATACAAGAGCCACGCAGAGAGAGAGAGAGAGATGCATTTTGCAGGCGGCAGCTTTGCATCTTTCAACTGTTTAGTCCTTTCAGTCAGGAGAATACGAGCGCGAGCGTCGTAAAAAGAGACGATGGCGCTCTCGAGTACGTAAGCTCGAAGGCTTTTGACGAGGGCGCGGGGGGAGAGGGAAAAAGCACACCGCGGGAGAGCCAGCTTATAACCGCTAAATTTTTGCATCTCATTAAGATTGCAATGAGCTCTCGAGACTCCTGGAGGCTCTGTGAGCAAAGAATGGAGCGAAAACTCTCTCTCTCTCTCTCTCTCTCTCTCTCTCTCTCTCTCTCTCTCTCTCTCTCTNCTCTCTCTCTCTCTCTCTCTCTCTCTCTCTCTCTCTCTCTCTCTCTTAAAATTGTTAGCGCCCGCTTGGAGACGAGGAGGAAAACGCAATTACTGTGTGGTATAGCTGTATAGGGATAGCTTTAGGCTGTGGCGTTAAATTATGGAGAAAAAAAAAAGAAAGTCGGCTATCCCCCCTTCACCTTCCCGGGGGAGTAAGTGCGAATTCAGAAAATTGCATTTTCTCATACTCCCGAGAGTAGTCGGTTATATTAAAATTGTTTTTTAATATCATCGATCGTCCGCGGCGCCTGCTAATGTCAGGTGTGTGTATGATATTTGAATTTTCATATCGCGCTATTAATCTTAAATATCAAGCCAGGTGGCGGAGAGAGTTTATTTTCTTTATTCAATTGCCGTCTCTCGCGTGCACGATGCGCAATTTTTCTCCGAAAATCGAATAATCGATATATATATATAT
>JAPYYQ010000870.1:0-89425 GCA_030522585.1 Anagyrus pseudococci
TTCATTTACTGTACTGTATCCTAGGTATTTATAAAAAAGTTTCAAGCAGTGCTAGGCACTAGCAGACGTTTGTTTACACACTCATAATATAGTATACATACACGCGAACTACATTATCGACACTACTACCGAAGTCAAGTCCACTACGCTTACGTCACTTGACTAGAGCGGTAGGCGGAGGAGCTACCTTAAAGTGTCTATATTATTAAAATATAGACACTTTTAAAGCCTACAAATATTTCTAAACAATTACAGTCGATATTTTTCAACTTGATCTGATTTTAATAATTCCATAAATCAATCATCGGAAAAAAAAGAAAAAAAAATTGATATATTCTCAGTATAAGTCCAAAGCTCAGGAGGCGCTCAAGTCAAGTAACTTTATTCAGCGCGTGTGTCAGCTTGGCGCCTGTTGCCGGATGTTAGGCTGTAGGAGAGTTCATTGTGCAAGTTAGCCAAGAAGAGAATCGCGCGCGATGGAGAGAGAGAGAGAGAGTCAATTAGCCGCGATCACAGTTCTAACGAGATTTCCGTTGGAAAGGGTCGGGAGGGGCAGGGGGCGTTGTCTGTACTCAGAGCGCGCCGTGTCTGCCGAGACAGAGAAAGAGCTATATACTGAAAACGAGCGACAACGAGCGCGCCTGTGTCGAAAGATGCAGTAGCGCCGGAGCGGCGGCGAGTCCTACTCTTGCGCTACTGCCCGAACAATGAAATTTTTTAAGTAATCGCCAACGACGAGTTTCCACCTCTGGCGCGCCCCACCTTCTCCTTCGCGCTCCCAACCCTTTTCCGCTCTTGCCCTCCTCCTTCTCCAACGGCCCGGCGGTGCTCTTACGTTTACTTTATTACAGCCAGCTGAGAATTATGTCGAGAGACTCGAGAGACTGGGCTGTGTTGTTCTCTCTCCCTCTCTCTGATATCTTTTGTCATTCTTTTGAAGCGCTCCTCCCCCTCCCCCCCGACCCCCTGAAAGATCCTAGGCTTTCTTGATATAAATTATTATTCCCAGGCTTTGGGCGCTATGTAAGCTGGAAGCGAACCAAATGCTCTGTTATTAGGCCTTTTATACTTTTTCTTTCACTCGCAAGATTTACGGTTATGTCTCTGGAAAATATAATCCACCAAAAAATTAAGGAAACGTGTATAGGTTCGGCAATAATAAGAAAATTAAATTTTATTATATACCGATCCTACCGATCTATGTTCCACGTCTTTGTTAAGTATATGGCAAGATGTCGTGGATTTATTGGAAAATTAAGTTGGCGATTACTTACAAGCCTGTGTCACTTGATAAATTTTCGTATGGTGTACTCGTTTGGTAAATATACAAGGTGAAAGTGCCCCTTTAAAAATGTCTCAATCATATATAATAAAAGCAAGGTAACGAGGGCTGCCATTGATATGCATAAACGCGCGTGGAAAAGGGTTGAAATATGAAAATTTCGCGATTGTGAAAGTACAATTTGTCAAGAGAGCGATTTTTCAAATATAAATTTTTACGTCGATATTTCAGGAGCTCGCTGGCAAGAGTGAACAAAGAAAGTACGCGAGGCGGCGAAAAAGGGAAGAATAGAGGAAGGAAAGAGAGAGAGAGAGAGAGAGTGAGTTAAGAAGAGAAAGGGAAAAGCCGAGGCACAGCTGCTGATTGTCCACGAGTAAGCCGAGCAGGACAATATTTATGGTGAGATAAGGCGTAGGCGCAGAGAGAGAGAGAGAGAGAGAGAGAGAGAGAGAGAGAGAGAGAGAGAGAGAGCCCGTAGTTCGTCTATGTGAGCCTTATCTCCCGGGAAATTGCCAACGAAACTCCCACTTCTGTTCGAGTGCGCGTCGGTCTATTAGCTTTTCAGAGCTCTCTCTCTCCCTCTCTTTCACTCTATTGTCTCAATTTAGCCGATCGACAATTCGCGAAATTTCGTGCGCGGCTTAGATACGGTATAGACGACCGGTATATACAACGACGACGCGTGTAACTCTCTCTCTCTCTCTCTCAATTCCTCGATCGCAAATCAATTTAGCTTTTATCTCTTTGAGCTTTCAACATTTTCGCCTACTCGGCTTATGGTTCAATGACAGGCCTTGAGATCCACGTGTGTGTATTTGTGTACGGCATACCGATCGCCGCGGCTCTCGCCCCGCCAGCCTACGCTAGTAAATTTTCATTCAGAAGCATAACGGTTTATGGCCACGCAGCCTGTAGCTTGATTCAACTGCGCGCTTCGGCCTTCCTCCATCCAGCTTCTACTGATAAGCCTCGAGTTTGCTCGCGCGCGCGCGTGTGTATACGTGTGTGAAAAGTAGAGAGAGAGCAACGCACACAACGCGCGTGGAAGAAAGAGAGATCGAGGAAGACGGCAAAAAGAGGAGAAAATATAGAGGTGCCGCTAAAGGGAAGCCCCTCCCCCCTCCTCCTCGCGGCTTCGCAGCCATAGAGAGAGAGGAGGCTCGGCTGCATATACAGTGTGCGGAGAGATGCAGCGGGAGCACGAGCGCCGCAAATCACGCCGGCCAAATGAGGCCCTGCTTACGTTTTTTACGAGCCGATAGCGGCCCCCGCGCACCGATCTTAACGTATATCGTAAAATCACTCAAACGGAACTTACGAAACTCTTTTACAGAATTATTATCGCCAGGCCTCCCTATACTCGCGAGCACGAGAGGGAGCCCATGGCCTAACGACTCTCTCGCTCTCCTGCATGCGCGCCTGTCTATCTCCTCGGCCCACCTCTCTCTCTCTCTCGCTCTCTCATCTCGGTCAATTCTTTAAGGGAAGCAATTCAATTAGCTTGGATTACAGTACAACGTGAATTATGACTTCATTTCAACTCTTATGCCTTCCTCTCTTTACCACCTCTGTGCCATGTTTTTTTTTCTCTCCTTTTCGACTCCCGTACAGCACTGCGGAGTAATGCTCGAGTTGTTTTTTTTCCTTTTTCTCTTTCTTCTTTTTCTTGTTTTCGCCAACTTTCAACGCATACACACAGCCTCGTTCGTGTTGGCAGTTTGGTAGAGAGATACACACACACACACATACGTAGACACACGTTGTGGGGATCTAGAGAGTGAGAAGGGGTGAGAGAGTTAAATCGCAAGAACTGCCAACGGCCAGGCTTCCCAGCGCAACCAGAACGGCCAAGCGTGATTTAGGAGAGTAGCGTATGAGCAGCTCTGCATGTGTGTTGCGGTCTGTGCATGTGCGCGCGCTTGTGTCGTCGCGGCGCAAGAAAACGTAGGAGCTGCCCGCGAGAGAGCTGGGGAGTCGAGAGGCAAAAGGGAGCTAGCATACTCTCTCTCTCTCTCTCGCTCTCCGTGGCCCGGTAGATAAGCATCGGCTTGGGATATATCTTAATAACGCTATACGGCATATAGCTGCCGCCGCCGCTGCACGTCTGCACGTGAGAGAGTCCGGAAAAAGGGCCCTGAAAGCGCGCAGATGAAATGGCCAAGATTAAGTTTCGCTCTCCTCGCGTACGTGCCCCGCTCTCTTTCGCATATATATACATATATACAGAGAGAGAGTTTGTGTGACACAACAAGAGCCGCGTGCCTTGAAATGCCTAAAACTCGAGCGAAAAATCAGCGAGGACTTCTCGTTTTCTTTCGCACACGAGAGCGCTTCCTTATTATCGCGCGGGAATAACCGTCATGCCGCCGCGGGGGGGAAACACACACGCGTGACCCACGTGTAAAAAGTTGGCATAAGAAAGGAAAAAAAACAACGAGAAGATGCTTTTGCCGCGGCGCAGAAGCTGTATATATATACACGGACAACCTGCTAAGGCGATGCGCGCGGCGAGGGGGCGCACGACAGGTCAAGCTTAAAGTCAGCGATCGGTATGCGATCGGTGTCTGCGGCCCGCTGCTCCCAGCTCTCCCATGGCGACGAGCAACAGAGCCATAGTTCTGGGCTCTCTCTCTCTCTCTCACACAGCACACCGACTCGGCAGCGGTCCAGGCGCGAGCAGCGGACTAGCTTGTCTCATCTCGCAATCTCAATCGGGGCTGATCTCTCTCTCTCTCTCTCTTTCGGTCCGTTGCCGGCGCTGATCGCGGGCTTCGATGGCGCGAAGCAACACAAAGCTCCCCTCTCCCGCTCCTGCCCCTCTCTTCCCTCCTCTGGAGAGACTCTGGGACCTAGTTAATGCCCTATCGCGGCTATCTTCCTATTATATATCGTCGGAGAGCTCAGCGGTCGCCGGTGCACCCAGCGCGAACCCCTTTATCCCCCGTCCCGCGCGCGTCGCGAAAGTATACCGAGAAGAGGCCAGAGCCGCCTCCCATGGCTCTCCCCGTACATACACTCTTTTATATCTAAGGAAGAGAGAGAGAGAGAGAGAGAGAGAGAGAGCCGACCTGTTCCCTGGGCAGCAGCAGCAGCAGTTTTCTGCAAGCGCGGCTGCGCAATTACTTTGCTCTGCAAACTACCGGCTTCCATCTATGGCCATGCTCTCGGTGCAGCAGATACATTGACGGACACTGTATACCGCCCATACAGACACGGACACACATCGCGCGCTCTCTCACTCGCGAGTTCTCTCCCCCGCTGAGTAATGGCCTAATAGCTATACGCAAACTATATATCCCCGGCTGATCAGCCATGGAAAGTAATTAACCGTTGCGACTGATGTCACGTGAGAGTATACGTCGCTGCTGCTGCTGCTGCTGCTGTGACCGAGATGAAGCGGAAACAAATAGAGAGAAACCGATCGCTCGCGCGGCTTTCATCGCTTTTCTAAGTCCCGACTCTATATCGTATCAATAAGTAACGCGCAACTATAATTTCCAGATGTCGAGTCTTTGATGTTCGAGCCGCGTACATTGACAGACGCACGTATACGTATGTGGCGGATATTATATTTTCGCGGTTCATCTGAGGCGAAGGGGATAAGAAACGAGAGAGATGGTTATAAATAGAGAAAGATATTGGTGGGGGTGTGTATTCGAGTGTCAAATAGGGGTTGGGAGAGTTGATTTGCAGCCTGCGCTTGCTGGTGCGCGATTGAGCGAAAGAGAGAGGCGGGGGTGAGGAGGAGAAATGACGACGTCGATGTCGAGAGCGTGTCTCTGGAGTCTCGCGAGATTAAGTGCTAGTCGAGGAGGCCGTCGCTGAGCGAGTCGTCGTTTATCACGAATCTGCCGGGCGCGCTCTGTCATGCTTTCCTGACATTAGCCTACATATGGAGGTATTATTGGCGAAGCCGATGCCAACGAGCGATAAGCCCAATGTGTGTGTACGAGGTATAGAGAGAGAGAGGCAGGGAATTGTTGTGCACGGAGGGGCCCCGCAGCAGCACACACGCGTGGGAGGTGAAATCCATACGGCCTGATCGGATAATCCAGCTGCTGCAGGTGGATATGGTAGCGGGAAAGTACGCGACGCAGTTGATTGTTTACGCTCGAGCATAGCCTCCCCCCCTTCAGTATATGCCACGGGGAGATGCTGCGTAGACCGAAGCGCCGGCAATTACCTTTATACACTGCCGGGTCCTCCAGGACACGCCTTCCCTTGCGCTGCAACGTCGTACGTACACGGGGCGAATAATGCGTGACGAAAGCTCGAGGGGGGGGGGCGAAGTACGGCGACTTTGACGGCGAGAAAGTTGCCCGCAAAGCCAGCGGTAGACAAAAAAGTAATAATACGAGAGCTCCGAGAGAGCTTGTATGCACATACACGCTTAAATGCGCATGCGTACGTAGGAACGACCTTGCGAGCGGCTAAGGCTCTCTGTTCAGCTCAAATTTCCGCGAGATTTCTTTACCCTCCAACGATCTTATCGTATAATCGTAATGCGCCTTTCACTCGGCTCTGACTTGACATCCCGACAATTATTTCAAATCGGTACGACGACTTTTATTTTTGGGACTGTTTGTTACTTTGAAAGAGACTGCGTGTTGATTAAGCGCTTGACCCTTTAAAATAGACGAGCACTTTGAGGATACGGGACAGTGTGTGTGTGTACACAGACAATCACCGACAGTTAAATCCACTTGGAGGCTCGACCGTTATAGACGCTGAAAAGCACTGGATGTTTGCTTGATGCTTTAATATCAAAAGCCACTTAGAGATTTTTGTTTTTGCTCTTCCCCTTTTTGTCCAAACTGACTTTTTCAATTTGACCGGAGACGACTATACGAAAAATTTTATTGAAATTTCTCTCAGCGTCTCGTGGAGATGTACACGTAATAAATTGATAAAAAATAAATTGCACGAGTCTATACAGGAGAGTAAGGTGGGGTAAATGAAAGCGATTGTCACGTGGAAAAACGGGGGCGGGGGAGGGGGGGGGAGTTTGAAAAATGTACGGAAGAGCTTGTTGTTATATTTTGCCTTGCAGGCAAAACGTGCAGGCGGTGTTACACAGGGACCGGTTTATTTCCCATGAGAACCCACGAAACTATCGCTCAAAAAACTTTCAATAGAGATCATGCATCACGACTGCCCCGGCCTATGACTATCCGTTATCTACCATTATTTCTTTTGCTCCATCTATATCGAACCACTTTTTTCTCCCTTCCCAACCCCTCCTCTTTCAACTTCTCATACTTTTCCGCGTAACGTTCATCGTTTATTCTTTTCTCTTTCTCTCCGAGCTAGATTAGAACTTTTTTTTTAAAAAAAAAACCAATGTATTAAACGCATTGAATAATTCGAGTCTATTAATAGAGCCAAGGCAATTAAATGTAGGAGTAGTTAGAGGAATGAAATATTCCGAGATGAAAACCAAAGCAATTAGTACAACCAGAGAAAGGATCGATGATAAATTAAATGTAAAGCTTCGTGTATATAGGAAGCCAAAGGCGCGGCGTCGGCAATGCATTGTTGGAGCGGTAGCTATAAGTGCAACAGTAGCATCAAACAAGACACATCAGCATCTCGGGGCGCGCACGAGGGCCGTTACTTTGCGGCTTACTTGCGAGATCGTGTAAAGAAATAAAGTGAAAGCGCTCGCTCTGCCACCGCCGCCGCCGCCGCGCTTGGAAAGCGACGACAGACAGCTTCGCGCGCAATATTTTCGCCTTTTCTTCCGAATTTTTTGAAACTCCACTCTTATCCCCCCGTCACCGCAGGTTTATAGTCAGATGAGTTATTGAAGAGCGTAAATTAATGGCAACGAATGTCGGCGGCTAGTGGGGGGAGGGTAGCTCGAAAGAGACGCAGTCCCTCCATACGTGTGTATGCGTATGCGCGTAATAGACCAAGTCTCGAGTGAGGGGGGGGGGGGCGCAATAATGCATCGCACACACGATTAAATGAAAGTTGATTTTAGAAGCTCTCCGGACTAGCACCTGCTCGTCTATTTCAACTAGCAGGCGTCTTAGCGAGAGTCCGGCCGAGAGAACGCTCTAATCGCTATCGCGGGCCAAAGCGATTAGACGATGCTCTCTTACACGCCTCTCCTCCGCTTACCGCCGCGCACGTCTGTAGCCCTATATGTGTGTGTGTGTATACTGGGCGATGGGCTCGCTCGAGGCGAGTGTGCTTTAATTAATTTATACGCCGCGCGGCTCGAGCAATTATCCTGATATACTAAGCTTATATCCTACTAAATTACTCCTTCCGACTCGAGAAAGAGAGGCCTGCATTCTCTCTATGAGCAATGGTCTGTACCTATATCCTCCGTTGCTTATTTTTTGTGTTCCTCTCGCTCGCTCGCCTTTTTTTCATTCTTTTTCGTTCGGAGCGGAACTTCAAATTATTTAGCTGATTGATTATATCGCCCGAGAGCTATACACGATTTGACGTTAATTATTGGTGAATGGATCAATTGTAACGGGGAGCGCGTAAGTTGGTGTATTATTATAAGCTTCTGGCTTATTATGTTTTTTTTTCTAATAATAATCGAAAATCTATGATTGATGAATATTTTCTATTTTGTGAACTACGCTCGTGTGGTCTTGCCTAACTGCGGTACGTTTGATTGTTCTTTATTGAATTGACTTGTTAATCACTCAATGGATTTGTGTATGTATACGCGAGTAACTGTGAGAACCGAAACGAAAAATCTTCAGCCGGGTAAACATCGAATAAACCAGCCGATCTCTGTAAAAATATACGTATCTAGTGTGCGGGGGAGTCTGGGCGTGGAGAAAATAGAAAAAAAAAGAACGAAAAAAAAATTGGCAAGGAAACGGAAAGCTATACATGTAGGAGGCAAGAACGGTCTATCTCGGTGAGAAAGAGATCGCGCAGGAGAGGAGACGCCGGCAGAGCTCTCGCGATACTACACACACACACGTATAGGAAAGAGAAGCCTGAGATAGGTAAGGGAGAGGTATATATAAGCACAAGCTCTCGGAAAGCATCGAGAGCGCGAGAAAATAAGGCCCGGGGCCTGCTGGAGAGCACATACACAGCGACTGCTAGGGAGCAGCGGCGGCAGGATAGGCAGGAGCCGCGCACAACTCTCGACGTTGTCGGCTGTCGGCCATTTGTCGAGTCATACTGTTGTCGGATGCAGGCGCGGAAAGAGAGCGTGAGATCCCGCGCGCGTTTACTTCTATATAGCAACCCCCCCCTCACCCCACCCCGCCTACATACAATCAGCCGGCCATTCTCTCTCTCCTATAGCTCAGCCGTCTACATGTAGACTCGGGCTAAGTCGGCTCTGTGTGTGCCCGGTAATTTGCATGACCGGGCCTCCGCGACATTTAGCTCCAGGCGCAATCGGACAGAGGATGCTCGCTCTTCTCTCTCTCTACCTCTGTCTTTCTTATACTCTAGCTGCGCCGGCAGCGGCAGCGGCAACTCTTCGAGAGATGGGGGCCTTAAGTCTCGAGCTCCTTTGTCTCTGACAGCTTTAGCGGATCGAGGCACGATCACCTTTATTATACCGAGAGCCCGTGGATCATCCTACACCTCTGGCATTGCCAACTTTCTTCCAACGCCTCCCCCCCCCTCCCTCCTATGCACACTCATCCCCTTCACTCCCTCTCTCAAGAAAGTCAAGTGGCGGAAGAATTACGCGGATCGAATTACGGCGATGAGCTATTATATTTTATAAAACACCCCGGGCTTTTTTCCCCTATAAGTAAAAATGCGTGTATACGCATCGTGATAATTTTTTTATAAATTTATCATCGCGATCGATATATTTACGATCGTTATTGCTTCCTCCTACCGAGTACAGAGAGTAGCTCGGTTTTTTATTCAGGCTAAGATAGAATAGGCGCGTTAGCGCAATGCACACGTGTGTGCTCGCGGCGAGATTACATATACAGGGGGGGGGTATATAGATGGTTTCGCGAGCCGGAGAGTTTGGTTGTTTGAGCTACGGAGCGGGATAATAATGCAGAGCGAGTCTTATATTGCTGCTGGCGTGCGCGCGGATTGATCTCGAGGGAAAAATCAAATGTAAAAGAGGAAGAAAAGAATTGGATCGCGGCCCTTGGCAAGTGCAGAAGTTAAATGAAAGCAATATCGATTGGGATAGCTATGTGTGTGTGTGGGTATAGTCAAGGTACAATAAGAAGGTTGCGTCAGCAGCAGTCAGGTGGATTTCGCTCTCGCGAGAGCAAATTGACGAGGGAGTTGGGAGAGAGGGAGAAAAAGAAAGAAGGATAGAAGGTAAGAAACAGAGAAGAGAGAGGGTGGAAGAACAGAGGCGAGGTGGAAGGAGCGGAAAATGGAAAAAGGCGGAATAACGCAGGAGAGGGCGACGAGGAAAAGGAGAAAAAGGGGGCCTCGAGAGCGTGAGAGGCTGACCTTTCTGCTGCGGGTGGGACTTGGCCCCGGGCCATCGAAAGTCCGCTCGTGGATATCTTTCGTCGCGCCGCCGCCAAGCGTTCCTCCTCCCTCCTCCCCCCCCCTCGACGTCCGTAGAAGTGAGAGCGTCCCCCGCGTAATTACCCCTCACTCCGCCTCTCTCTCTCCCCCAATCTCCTCAAATGACGGCGTTCTTTTGGCCAATTACGGAAAGATGTGTGCTTTCATATATCTGACGAAATCAACCGTCTCCTTCCCCTTCCCCCCCCCCTCTCTCTGTCTCTCGGACTAAGAGAGCGAGGCTCAATTATGATGGGGATTCTGATGAAAAATCGCAGATCCATCATCCGCGGATCAACCGCGTATCATTTACACACTGACATACTATAATACATCCCGTTAAATCTCGGCGACTCGACTTTACGCGCGGTCACTCACTCTCGCTCCAACTATATCTATTATCCGTTGTTTTCTTCTTTTTTTTCCATGCCCAACAACACGCATTTGGTAATGTCAAATATTGTCTGCAGTCGTTTAGACACATTGGCTTTTATTGCTGCGTATTAAGTGTATAAAGAAAAGTTACGGCTCGCTGCGGCGCCGGTAAAGAAAACAATCATCTGTAATATTAGTTTGCGCTTAGAGATCGATGCGCTCTCGTGCAACGATCAACTCACGAAATAGAGATCGTATACGTAACAAGGGGCTTTTGTTATGCCAGCTCGAATGATATTTTCGAGATGTATAGAAAGGAAATCTCTTGTGGTACAAAGAATTCTTGGGGGGCCAATTGAGATGTGCGTGAATGAGAGAGTAGTGAAATAATAATAAAAAAAAAACAATGGAAATAAGGTCGAAAAGAAATAGAAACGATAAGAGATTCGCTGACGCGTCGAAAAGTGGAGAGATAAATTCAATATTAACGAGCAATACTTAACGAACGAGAGAGCGTAGTAAAGTTCGACGCAAAAATTTATAGCGAATCGAAAATAAAAAGACAAATGGAACTTAATGTCGACCATGCGTCATGTTAAAATACCCTTACCCCTCGCCGTCTCTCTAGCTCATATTTTATGCGTAAATAACCGTACAACGTGCAGCCGTAACCGCGCTTTGTTTTGTCTTATTTTCGTTTTGCATAAAAAAAAACCGCAAAAGTTATAAAAAGAATGCAAGGGGCATTGTGTGCCGGCGGACTGGTACACCGATTTTTGCCCCGATTTGCGCTAAAATAATTAACGATTTCCCCGGGCGTAATTAATGAGCGCGCGCTGCCGAGAAGATAAAGCAGAATTGATAGGACTGGCCGCGGCTGGTAATAGTGCTCTCGCAACTTGCTTCTGATTTATGAGACGAGATGCAGCCCGGGCTTGCCCCGTCACGCCGAGATCTTGCTAATGCCCGCGTATTCGCGGCGCGCCAGCCTGAAGAGAGCACACCCCAGACACGATCGTCTCCCTCTCTCTCTCTATCTACGGCGCGAATAGGCGTCGCCTCTCACTCTCCTCTTCTTCGTCTAACGCTGGCGGATAAACTAGAGCTTGACTGCCCTGTCGTTATTCGCTCGCGAGGAACGTATCTATTAGAGGCCCCGATATATACTTGCCGGGACCTATATACGAAAAGTTTGCGGGGGAATTATCAGGCGCCCCCGTGGGGGCCGAACTTGCAATAATTTAATTTCTCTTCTATCAATCAATTGCCGGCATAAATTTTGCGCTCTGAATTTTATGCGCTGCGTTTGATTTAACTTTATGCGCTTTTCGGCTATGTCGACGCGCAGCATTAAAATTTAGATGCGGATCGTATATTTCGGGAATTATTCGAAAATAATATCGCGGTACAGTTTTCTGGTTAATGAGCGGCATAAATCAGCTATCCTTTTTTTATTCCAAGCCGATTTTTTTCTTCGATTTTTCTTGTTGTCGACAATGAATGGATTGAATTGATGAATGAGAAGTATATGTAGAGCGCTTAGTACGTAGGGGAGTATAAATGCTCTATTGAAACGCTCCGGGTGGACTGATAACCCAACGAAATAAGATCAACTATTTCATAAATTACATTGTTTCGAGATTTGAAACGTAATATCAGTGCGCCGGCGCGCGCGCGCACGTTTATGTGCGACGTAGAATCGCAAGAGAAAATCAGTATATGCAGCTAAGTGATTGGCCAAAGTATATGTAGTGCAGACGTCGAGGAATCAGATGATCCATATATTTGTAACCGTTACACGTCGTGTAAAAACAATAAAACGATGATTGCAATCGAATATCTTCGATCTTTGTGTTCTTAATAGCTGAGAAATGATTGATTGATTGTAAGCGAGAAATTATAACTATTCTACAAAAGTGAAAAAAAAACTTTGATTTTTCACGAGTTTTATAAGAATAAAGCGAATAGATATAATAACAAGATGCTCGAGGTGAAAGCAAGACGAAAAATTATCAGCTAAAATTGGCGTATTGTTTTAAAATTCTGTTAGAAGTCACTTATGGCGTTTACGGGGAGAAAGTGAGCAGATTATTAAGACTTGTTCAATGGTAATAATTAACGAAGATAATGAACGCCGCAAGTATACTGTAATCATATCAGCTACAGCGAGACGTGTGATTCTTCTCTTCCCATATTAGACACTTTACACGAGTTCCTCTCCGAACGATCAGCCGGCATAAATAAAGTGTTGCATGTTCGTGTGTGTGAAGCGTAAAGTGAACAAGCAACATGTCCATGGCTCATTCGTGCCCGGCGATACGGAGAGGACTACGGAGTTAAGAGGCGTATGAAATACATAAAGATAACAGTCATCGCGAACGTGTCGTTCTATAGACACCGATTCCACTCGCGTTTATTTTTTCGTAAACAATAAGCCGGCGAGTCAGACTTGGGCATTGAGCTTTCGGAAAAGTCAATTTCACCGTGGTGGTTGCTCAAGTCTCTCTGTCTGCGCGTGGTACTTTTACAGTCCGTATAGTTGGCTCTTTAAAAGCGAAGAGAGAGAGAGAGAGAGAGAGAGAGAGAGAGAGAAAAGCGGGTCAAAGTCATAACGTTTGGCTGGTTCTTGCAGAGCTAGCTCATTACACGCATCGAGGCCGCGCGCGCGCGCGAGCTGAAATAAGCGCGCGGTTTCTCCTATGCTCTGCGCGCGCGCCCGGAAAGTACCAAGATGTGTTCGGTCAACCGGTTGCTGCTGCTCGGACCCGCGCGCGCACTCTCGTATGGCAAAAGCCGCCGGAGAACACAATGCGGTAAAAATAGCTCCGTATAAGCGAGTCCAAGCGCGGGGCTTACATAAGTAGCCGCAGGTTGCGACCGAAGCTGTTGACCAAGAACGAGTTAGGGTAATAAGGGCCGCGCGCATTCCACGATTAGCATTAGCCTGCCCTACCCCGAAGGATGAGCAAGACCGATAGAGCACGCGAGAATCCGCCCGGCGTATATTCTGCTGTAGGCCCTGCATTTCAGAGCCTCCTTCCCTTTACCTTCTCTCTATTCCCTTGGTAGGGCCAAGGCCGCGGAGGTGGCTGCGCCGATATGCAGTTGCGAGGGAGCGCGAGGCTGACTCCGCTCCCAGAAAGTGGCAACCGATAGCCAGAGATATGCGTACCTTCTGAGTCCGAGCTACGCGCTCCAAGCTTATCTCGATATGAAGCCCATTCCCTCACCCGGACTGTCTTCCTCTCTTTCTTTATCTACATCCTACTGCACGTTCGTTATCATCTGCAGCTTCTTATTTTTCGCGCTGTACATAACTTATCCGCAGCTTTATTTCTGCTACTACGAGGCTATTGGACAATGGGGGCCGCGTGGAAAGGTTGAGCGATGAGAAATGTATATAGGTGGTCGACTTACCGAGACAACTGATGACGTGATCGGCGGGAGGTCGTAAGACGTTTCTCGCCCAAGCTGCTCTTAAAACCTCAAGGGCACAGGGCGGACCACCGACCATAAGAACACCAGGAGCTACGTGACCCTTGTACCTTAGCTGTCGAGTAGCGTCGACCAAGGCGACGTTCCACCAGCATCTTGAATTCGCTTCCAAGAAACCCTGAAACGAAAAAATACGATCCTTTTGTAAGTCTCGGCGAATATTCTCTTTTATTTTATTATCCTTTCAATTGGGCATTCAATAAAAATTGTTTTTAATGTAAAATTAATTTTCTGTTTACCTTATACATTATAAAACGATATTTATGCGACGATAATTATATGTTTCCATACATTTATACTCATGTTTGTTTAAAAGCTTTACGCTTTATCGAGTTTAATAAGGCCTTAACGTTGGAGTTGGTGAAATTTAAAAGAAAAGAAAAAAAAGATGCAATCAAATAAAATTCCGAGATGTGCGCGGGTAATTTCAACGGTAACGTGTAAAAAAGATAAATTCAGCAGCGTTTCCGGCGAATAAACGTTTCCGCATCCGCCACTTGTAGCCAATGTTTTTCTGAAATTTTGGCTTTGGTTTATATTGCCGGCAATAGATACGCGTACTTTATGTTATTTAATATACAATTAGCGGCCCTCGCTACAAGAGTGGTATATACGATCCTCTTCGCTTGCCCGATATCGCCAGAGAGACATACATTCGATCCGGCCGAGTGTATTTCACGAAAATCTAATATAAATCCATAGAGCAGCTAGACCATAAAAATAAGGCAGTTAAAGTTGAGGGGTTATAACGATGGTTATTGGCGGCTAATGCGCGTAGTCGAAGCAACATAAAATACACTCCAGGCTCTCACGGCCGATCGAAATGAGCAAAGACGTTACGAGGCGGTATAAAAGCAAAAGAAATTGACCCGAGAGTGGAAAAAAACGCTGAATCCTTCGGAGAGTGCCCTTTGTTTCGGATAAGCTTTTATATGGCACATGTGTGTTGATGAAAGCTTCGCGTAATTAGCGCTCTCGGACGGTACTACTCCTTGACGAATTATCCCAATTAAATTTGACACTTGGCTCGTATCTCTTTGGCGAGCGAGGGAGAAAGTTCGCAGTGGGCAAACACTTTGGTTTCCACAAATTTATCACTGCTAGATTCGCCGGTGTTCGATTGCACATACAATTATAAGATCCGAAGCATCTCTCAAACGCTAATTTATGTATCCCATGCGCACACTTGTTCGTCTTGGACGTTATTTTTTTTTCGTACTTTCTAACGTAATGTTTATTATACGCGATGCTCTCGAGCGAGCAAACAGCTTCATAAATTCAGAATTCCACTACGTTATCATCCGTAATAAATATGCGTGTGCATGTAGTATATACCCACAAGCATCCATAGTAGACAACTAATCATTGCTGAAAAGAGAGCCTGTGCGGTTATGTGTGTACAGTTGTGCGTGCAAGCGAGAAGGAGAAAGAGAAAGGGCCAAGAGGAAGGCCTGTATATGACAAGGTTATTCATTAGACCGGGCGGACTACATAGGATCTAGCAATGTGAGCGACTCAAAAAGCCAGTGCGGCTCGTTATAAACGAACGCGGGGCCCCGTGCGGGGGCTTTGCGCGCACATTGGAGCGGCTCCGTAGCCTCGGACAATTGATATCGATTTCCGCCAACACAATGCGCAGTTCCAGTCCCTCCGTTGGCTCTCCGCTGCCTCCGCATTAGCGACACGCGCGCACACACCAAGCACACCATCCCCTTCCCCTGCCTTTTGCTCTCGACAGAACGTTTCTCAAGCCTACACACCAAGTTAAACTCTCAGGCTCCCGCAAAGTGCCGGCATCTCTCTCTCCTTCTCCTTAGCTACACTTATTCCTTCCTCACCGGCTCTGTCTCTCTCTCTCTCTCTCTTTTGGGCTCAGAGACACGCACGCGAAGGTCTGATTTAATGTATTCCGGGGAGGGGGGGGGAGAGGTTCTTTGCTCTCTCTGTCGTCGCTCTTTTTCGCGACTTATTGCTACGGCGAGGTCGACGTGCCGAGGAACCGCAATGTCGGGGAAAGACGGCGGATCAATGTTGCGCCACCTGGAATACCAAGCGACCTCCAATTCTCCCCGACTTCTGGCTTCAATGCCTCTCGCGTTGCTCTTTCCGCCCATCTCTCGCGATATTATTTCCGACTTTTCCCGATATCCTCCCTCAATATTAGCCTCTTCCTTTTTTTTCTTTGCTTCATCGCGTAATTGCGCAATAACATACCGATATTTTTTAGTTTGAAACTCGTGTGTAGAGCTTTACGAGCGTGTTAACGTTAATCGGTTAACTGTAATCGACAGTCGCGATAACGCGCAATGTAAATTTATTTTGACGTCTAATAAGAAAAAGTGTTAAGATGAAAAGGAAAAAGAAACGACTACTTTTCCCCTGTGTTTACACGATGTTTTGAAGAGCGCAACAAAATTTTATGATTTAGCGTTTAATTTATCATAATGATAATGAGAGCGCGCGTGTCGGTAATGAATATTGGAACGAGCCTAATGCGTATAATTAAACCGTAGGATTTAAGTGATAATAATAATAATAATGGAGATCGAAAGGAACGAGCCGATGTCAATCAATATTGCGTACACCGATATTAATTCGAAAGCCCATAGACGATAAATATATACAGACGCGTATATGTATATACGTGTTCTATCGCTAGAGGCGTATATTTACGAAGCTTATCGTATTACCATGCAGAGAGTCATTTCCAGGCGGTTCAGGAAATTCAGGTGTTAGAGCGTCGAATGTGAAAATCTAGTGCGCAACCGGAAGAATCAATTTCACCTCTGCATGTCGTGTGTGTGGCGGTAGCAGTGGTTCTGTACACGCCGACAACGACCAACGACCAACGACGAAGCTGCCGGCTCCAGTTTCGCAAACGATCGCGCAAGCCGTGTACACACACGCGCGAAGGGAAAAGAAATAGGGGGAGAGGAGGGGGGGTGTACGTATAAAAAAGCGAGTCCATGGGCACAGACACCGCAGTGTGTCCTGCTACGAGGAGAAAGGTCCCGAAGAGACATGTACACACGATGCCGATCGCCCCCCTCGCCGCGTGTGTGGACGGTGTAAGTACCGGGGATCTGTGGCCTCGTGTGTCGCGTGACAACAAGTCAAGCGCCGCTCTCCTCTCTGCAGCACCGCGCCCCCGCCTTCTTCTCCTCCACCTTCGCCACTCTATATATATACGTGTACACACGTCGTGGCAATGAACTTGCTTGCGACCTCAGGCACGCGCGTGTACGCTCTCTTTTGGTAGACCCTCTCCCCCTCTCTTTTATGCGCCGTATACACTTGTCCGGCCTATACGGTTTCCTAAATACTCGCTTGCAGTTGAGCAAAGTTTTTTTTTCCACGGTACACGTGCATTGTTTCGGTAGGCGCAAAAAGGCAAAAAGAATTCGTATTTTAATTCGGGTATGGTACGTGTGGCGCATCGGTAAAAACCTTAGTCTGTTTTCTTAAATTGGGAAGGCAGTAATCTAGAGGTAAAGATTAGAGCGTTTGACAAACAGTCTCAAGGATAATTACGAGTGAGTGTACCCTATATGACATATTTGACAATGCAAAAAAGAAGTAGGGACGAACAAGAGATGAAAAAGAAAGAGAGAGACAAGGAAGATGGTGTGTTATACATAAGACGGATACGTTGTAAGAGGGGTGGTAAGGCTAGCATTCCAAGACGAATCCCGGAGTAGCCGTCTTTATTCGTATACCATTCCATCCGCGCGAACGAGGAAGGACGCCCGCGTCCGCTGCTACACGCTGCTCCGCATAGTTGCCGTGTATAACCGAGGCTGCTCGAATTAGCGTACATCATTCACTGTCCCCCGAACGCAGTCGGCGAACGAGTACTGCGACGTTTTCTGATCGGCGAGGGCGGCGGCGTTCGCCAGACGACCTCCCGTCCATAAATCATGATAACATAATTTATATGCTAATGCACCGCGAGAGACGGCCCATGCTCGAGAGGAGCGAGTTCTCTCACTCGCTCGGGCGCCGCCGCGACGGCTCTCCTCTCGCGCGCCTACGTCCTCTCTCTCTCTGTTGCAGCGCACCACAGTGTCAGCGTGTGCGACATTAATTGCCTGCTATTTACGCCGAGAGGCTCATTTCGAAAACTGATGCTATATTATATACGTGCGGTGTGTGCGGAGAGCGAAAGGCTGACAAAAATCGACTGTGCTCTTGTTTTAACGAGGTACTACAGCCGAGAGTGGGGATCAAGCTCTGTGTTGTTTTTTTTTTAGCTTGCTCGTTCTCGGTGTGCTTGCAGACTCAGCTGATCGGCGAATGGTATACGTGGGGAAGAAAAGAGGGCGATGGGATGGTAGCGAACGGTGCGGTTAAACTTATAGCGCGAGTACTGTATATGAAGAGGCGCGTTTAGAGGCCACAAATGCCGGGCTCGTTCCAGACGCGCTCGCGTGTTGATTGAATTATTCCAGCAGCGGGGCGTCGAGAGATTTGCGGGTGATATGTGACAGGAGCGTTGTGGAGCAGAAAAAAAATGATTGAATTTGACGATCTCGTTACGATTGCGTTATAATCGGGGCGAGGTATAACGAGAGAGGATTGGTATAGGCGTCTAAACGAGAGAGAGCCAGGGAGATTAGGACTGATGGCCGATTAAACATCGAGAGAAAGAGAGAGAGAGAGATGCGAGTGTGGCTGTGGGTCGAGGGCAAAGTTGAGAGGCGTGCCGGCGGCACACTTATCTCGCTTTCGTTACTCTCCCGCGACCGCCCACGCACTTTACAGCTGCTCCCTCCCCTCGCTGGATCCTGTCAGAGATGCTGTTTATTATAGATATTTACATATCCGTATGCGTGCGTCTCCGAGCAGACGTTTAGAGTGAGAGAGAGACGTATAGACTACGTGTGGGCTCCCTAAGAGAAGTATCGACGCAAAGGGGGATATAAGGCTATGCTCTAAGCGCTCGGGGGGACAAGGGGGGGGGGGAGATGGCGGGAGTGAAAGTGCAAGAAACTGGGAGGCCCCCGAGGCGGCGTAAACTCGCTGGAGCGCCTATATCTAACTCTCCGCAGGCCGGCCGTAGCTGTGGGTGGCTCATTTGCCTTCGGCGCAAATCTACATAGAGCCAGATGGGATGCAGCAGCCGAAAGGAAAGTCGCCGGGGAATAATGTCTCTGTCATCGGCGCAGCAGCGCCAAAGGCGATCCACAACGGACGGAGGCGCCTCGCGGACGGAGCGATTTTCGTTTGCGCACTACTGTGCGTGTTGTCTCTCGCGCGGCTGCGCTTGATTTGCGCTCTCGCCCGGAGATTTTGAAGAAAAAAACCGCGCGTCCGAGCGGGCGGGGGGCACATTGAATGCCCGCGCGCATTTCGTTGGCTGATTTATGCGCATTCGTCACGCTTTTCTCGCTGTGCCCCGGCTTTCTTGTTGCCCCTCCCCCCACCCCCTCTGCATGTGTATACCTCTGTCGATTATGTGTCGAGGCTTGCGAGCGCGCGCGCCTGTGCCTCGGACTAATTCTGCTTGTTTATACTCTTGTGCACGCGCGCACACATCAGAGAGTTCTCAAACGATCTACTTCCCCTTTCTTCTTTCTTCCACTTTCAGCCTCGCTCGGGCTTTTACTTTCTAACGATTCCGTCTTGCTCCCCTCGCTTCAACCGTCGCTGCTCCTTCTCTCTTTTTTGACAATTTGCTCGTTTCTGCTGTCTTTTAAGGTATAGATACGCGTATGTACATGTCGTTAATAGACCTTTCCGCGATACGCGTCTTTTCAATATAACAATGCTCCGCGTTATTTGGAAAACAAACGAGAGCCGAGCTTACGGTTGCCGGCTCGTGTGTTTCGAAAGCTAAATACACGCAGGCAATCCGTGTTGTAACGAGACGTTCCAGATTAGACAGAAGCTAATAAAGTAAATAACCGAGGGGTATATCGATGAAAAATTCAAGCCGTGGGATTCTGCGTGTCAAGTGTACACAGGCGTAAGGGTCGAAGAAGAGACGGGTAAAAAGTCGCGCTCCCGGCGTCTCGATCGCATGAAAAATGTCGACGTGTCAGCGACGACGACGGCCTGCGAGAGCAGGATAAGCAGCAAGGAGGCTAAGTTGCGATACATAGCCCACTAATTAAGCGCTCTATCAGAGGCCCCTCGGAATTTTTCGCATAATGAGCCGCTGCTCCTGCAGCTGCTGCTACTTGAAAGCCAGTCGAACGAGTGTGTCGAGAACGTCGGCGCGTCCTCGAGACGTCCATGTGTGTGTGTAGCGAGCTTACGTATATACACACGTGTACGAGAGAAGAGCCCACATGGGCCCGTGTGTCTCGGACTAATGCGCCGCGCCAGCAAGACGCGAACACGCGTTAGCCTTCCCCCCCCCCGCCTCCCACCTTAGCGAGGGCAACCTCTCTCGAGTTAAATCGACTACTACACTCTCTTTCTCTTCTCCTTTAGCTGCTCTTGTAGTAACCTCTCGCTCCCACTCGTTTCGCGAATGCGTGTGCAGCGCTTATCTTTATACGCTCGCATTTGCCGATGGGGAGAGCTACCGCTGCAGCTCTTCGTCTTCTTGCCGCTACGGATTATACTTTACGCTCTCTCTCTCTCCGCTCGTTCCCTTATCAGCCTTTAAATACACCACATTCGCGCCTCTCCTTCTTCTTTTTTGCCTCGCCGCCCTTATGCGCGTCAATTAAGAGCTTACAGCCGAGAGACGTAAGCCATACCGAGCCACACTATGTATACAGATAGATATAACGTATACATTTGTGTATCCGTGGCAGCGTGCATTTGTAGCATGTGTAGGTGTGCGTAGAGATTCGAGAGATCAATGTCGCGCTATAAACCGGCCGACGGAGAGCTCTCTCTTCGTCTTTTCCTCGTTCGCTGCAAGAGAGCCCCGCGTTCCTTTAGTCTGCTCTCCGACTTAATTGCAACGTCGAGCTTTGACGGTGATTATCCCGGCTTAACTCTTGCCGGGCAAATTAGCTGACGCGCGCATGCGCCAGCTGATCAGGCAGCGACCCGGCGGTGGCGTTTACGCAGGAGAGAAAAACCGTCTGTCTTCTTGGCGAATGTTTTTACTCCTTATCGCGTACTTGCTCTCTCCCTCTTTTTCTCCTAGTTACACTTGAGGCTGTTCCCTCGAGAATCGGTAAAATAAGAGCTTTTTGTTTCTCCCCGGTTCGGCTTTATTACTCGCCTCCCGTGTTTACTTTCTTTGGACTTGTTCAGCTTTTTCTCGGCTGTTATACTTATTTCTCTGGATTTCTTTTTTCATTTTCTTTTTTGTGTGTATTGCCAACGAATGTATAACTGAGTATTTGATCATGGCCGAAAAAAAAATTGTACGTACAGGGTGTTGATTAAGTGTATTATTAATTGAGCCTAGCCGCTATACGCGCCGAGGCGGCTTTATCATTTGAATGCACAGATTTAAAAGGCCAGATAAGTATTTTAATCGCGATAACTAATTGCTCCGAGATATTAAATTAGCTTATGCGCGCTTTAGCTTTCTTTACTTCGCGGTACATTAGCAGTAATTAATCTGCTCGGCTAATTGTCTCATTAATAGATAGCCGAGATAATGTCGGCTATTATATTAAGCAATATTTTTTCAAGATTTTTTTTTATCTCCTTAATGACCGAAAATATAAATCATTTTTTTTTTTTAATATCCGCGTTAAAAGAGAGTTGAAAAATAAATTAGAATGTTGTCGAAAATTTAAGAGTCGATGAAATAAGGACTCGTTTGCGCTGCGGAAAAGGTTGGTATGCAAATTTATTCGGATCGTAAAAGAGGTAAGGATAGAATGAGTAAGAAAGAGGAAGGGGGGGTAGGTCGATGAGAATGAGAGTCTTGAATTTTTGGCATTTTTGGCGAGAAGTTCTCTCGTAGTGGTAGTAGTAGAGACAAGAGGTCGCAGCAAGTTTTAAGAAGCCCTTTTGTTGAATATTCAACGATTCTGCTTTAGCAGCTACACACAGGCCTCGAAAAAGCACTCGATATACCGTTCGAATTTCCATCGTATACAGCCGAAAAAGAAGGATAAAAAAAGACACGCGACTAGATGTAGGCCAGGAGAGCGCACTTGCAATATCGCTGAAAGTATCACGACGGCAATGTATTCAAAAGGACAAAAAAAAAGAGAAAAAGGTTAACAAGTTTACTAGATTTGCTGGAAAATAAAAGTGTATACGGCTAATAAGCCGAGAAAATAAACGACGGAGTAGTTTATAAATCTAGGGAGCAGTTGCCGGGGCGATATATAAATCTATAAGAAGCCGAGAGATAGGAAGAGCGCGGGAGTTTGATGAGCCTCGGTTATCCCCTGTATAGTCTACTCCGAGCAGCAGCAGCAGCGAGCTATGAAGAAGACATCAAGCACCCTCGATCTAGTTTTATTTCTTCTGGCCCGTGTGTCACGCACTTGAACATCGACCCCCCCATCCTCCTCCTCCTCTGTCCCTTCCAGCTCTCTCGGATACCAAGGGATGCTCGCACGTGTGAGCGGGTTCTCTGCAGCTCAAAATAACTCGAGCAGCCGACGGCTCGTCTTATGGAATTTTCGTTAAGAAAAGCTCGCTCTGCGCCTATGTGTTTGAAAACACGTGTAAGCATAGCCAGAGAGGGAGAACGGGTAAAGCAGCGTGATTTCCGAAAATAAGCGAGTTGCAGGAGAAAAATGCCAGAGGCTTGACACGCGAGGTTTTTCCTTTTTTTTCTCTCTCCTGCTTGCTGATGCGCGTTGATGGCTGTGCGAGGGGAGGGGTTCGTGACTCAAACACGCGGCGGGCCGACACATTGATGGGTTAAGAGCTTAGGCGACTAACGCAGCTGTTCGTGCGCTTTTCATTAAAGTTTTTCCGTATTTACGCTTTCAAGCTGAGAGACTCAGCTGTTTAGTCATACTGCGCTCATTTTAAAATTTGTTACTCGATCTCTATAAATCGCGAAATATTCCATAATCAACAAGTTTATCAAAAATGAAAAAGCTGTCACGTTGTAAATGCACTTTTCCACGCGCAAATGTTAAAAGCCTCAACCTGTTAAATGGAGTAAGAGCAGTAAACTTCCTACATACTTTGGAAAAGTATTAAGAGCAGCGTTAAGGCCGAGAAGAGACAAGTAAACAGACGCGCAGGTGAACGGATAGAGTAAGTAAAGTAGCAGGGACACACAGAGAGCAGCGTCATCCTCGTCGTCGTCGAGAGCCGCTATTTGCCGCGATAGAGTGTAGGTATGTGCGTGTACACCGCTAGTAAAAATCGTGCGCGTACGCCTCAAGCTCGCGCTAATGGTACAGAGGCTGCATAGGATGCATCATCAGCCGAAAAGAGAGGCTGGGGGCATGGGAGAAAAGAAAGACAGACACAGAAAGAGAGAGAGAAAAAGAGGAGAGTCTCGTGTGCGTGCATAGACTCTCCGCTACAGGCAAACGAGTTTCCGGGGGTCGGGGGAGGAGGGGGGGCTACGGGTTTATTTTTGCGGAATCGCCTCTCTCTGTGCGAGCGCGAGTACGCGTAATTTATTGTATTCGAGTGCGCGCGCGCTGGGATAACGGTGCGGCTAATCAGTGCGCGCGCGAGAGAGAGAGGGCCTAGTCTCGGGACACTAGGAGAATGAGAAAGAAAGAGAGGGATAGAGAGAGGAGAGTGGCCGAGACCGGTAGGATCGACGGAGAAAGAGTGAGAAAGAGAAGTAGCAAAGAAGCTGGTTTAACGGGTCTCTCGGCTCTCCGCATCGCCGAGCTGTGTGTGTGTGTGTAGGCTGCTGCAGCTGCATCTCTGCAACTCTCGCGCACGCTTTGCTATTCTGCCATCGGTCTCTCTCTCTCTCTCTCTCTCTCTCTCTCTCTCTCTCTCTGAGAGATCACCCTTAGCTTTATGGACTAATCGCACTCGCGAATTTTGCTTAATTGTACACTCTGCTAGATTATGAGCTGCTGCAGCTTGGGTTAGTTCTTCATATAGCTTGATTTGAAAATGATCGTATTTAATTATCGTGTACGGTCTAACTACGATGTTACTCGATTTTTCGTATTGAAACGTTACGGCTCGAATCCGTATATACCGATTACGATTCATGCCGTGTGTATATGCTGCAACGATTTAACAACAAACTTATTACTGAATTTGAAGGCCGCGCGCTCGAGGTTAATTCACAAGATTGACTTTTAATCGTTGGATATTTTGTAATAAGTACACCAGCTCAAAACTATAATTCCTACACCTGTATAATATAGAAACTGCGCGTGTGTTTGTGTACAGGTGCGTGTAACGATTTAAAACGACTTACGAGTTTGTGCAACGAAAACAAGTAGGCGTGGATACACACACATAATTAAAGCTTTTGAGCAATAGGTAAAAAGCACATGTGGGTATATACTCACTTGGAAGAGGTTGTAGCCTTTATCGTACATCCACATCTCGTCAGCGGGATGATCCTTGCGCGTGTCATGCTGATTGGAGCCGTTGAGAATTTGGGGCGGGCCTCTCGTCAGTTGAATCGCCAAGGACCTCTGCAGTAGCAGAAGACACCGAGAGCTACCCGGGCCCCCCGGACCCGTGCTATCGTCCATGATCGACGACATCCCTCTTCCGAACGCGAGCTCCGTTCAGACTAGCTCAGTAGATCGGGAGGTGGTGGCATCGCGATCCCTGCAATGTCAAAAAGCCGATTAAGTATCAACTTTATTTTCCTGCGTCATTCCTAACAAGACAGCTCGGTAATCTTTTATAATTGTATATACGCTCTTATTTATATGTATACGCTTGTATTATTAATAAAACGAAAATATTTGTATTGACAAATTATACCGAATGACCGATAGTGATTATTGCAAATGGTCGAAACGAATTTATTGTTATGCGACTTTCTCGAGGAGAAAGCTCTCTTATACTTAAATTTATTAGGATTTGAAAAAAAAATTAATAATGTTTAAAATATATTCCTCCCGTCCAATCAGTCGTATCATTGTGCGTTCGTTACTTTTTACACAATTGTTTACCAATCTCACTCGACTATTAATAATATATATTTAATGATATAAATAAAAAATATTAAATACATCATCAAAACTGTTGTTGCGCATAAAAATAATCAGCTACATAAAAACGAATATTTTCATCTCGGAGCTATTACGAGGAGAAAGACGCTAAGACGATGTACATTATTATCTTCCCTAAGTAGGAAGAAACGAAAAGAAAAAGTCTAGAGAGCTTCTTGATTATTTCTGCGCGCTCGCCTTAGGGACACCGTTGTATTTACTCCGAAAGCCCAACGTCACGTAGCGGTCCTTTATTGTATCAGCAGCTTTGCCGCGGGAGGGGGTTCCCTAATTGATTTACTAGCCTACACCAAGACGGAAAGACCAGTCTAAGGGAGGGCTTCAGAGGCGCCTTTCCGGACCCACGGAAAAGCAAGCCAACAATTCCGGCCGCTGCCACGAAGAAAGCAACAATTTTCCCTCAGATAACTGGTACGGCAAGTTTGTGCGTAGCCGGAGAGTTTTTGGCTCGGCTCCAAAGGATCATCACCGACGATTCTCAAAAGCTTGTCCCGCGTACAGTCCTTTTGGACTTTCTTTCCTGCCGATACTTTTCCATTTCGGTGTCTAGGTGTACCGAGCAGTTGTATCTCGGTGTAATTTGGCAGTAATTTAGCCAAAGCTCCGGGCTAATAACCTGGCATCGAATAGAGTCCGTTAACCGTGAGCGCAAGTATAGAACGCGTGTACTAGACACTCGCGAGATGTACACAAACGGGAATTAACTAGTACAAGGCGGCGTTTCTGATGCATTCGAGGAGGATGCCCCACGAGCTCTCCGTGATTTCGCCTTATTGTACTCTCAGCAATAGCACGAAGGGCGAGAGTAGTACAGGCGAGCGGAAGCTTTCTCTCTCTTCCAGCCGCGTGACTCATTGAGCCTTCCGCCCATCCGTAAGTTGCGCCCTCATCGGCCCATCTCTCTTCTCTTTCTTTCTCCGAGCCATCAAGTTCGTGGATGAATCAAGCGGTTAGCTGCTGCTTGTCGTCGAACTGAAGCTAACTGCTCGCCTCTTGTTACCCTATTCGCTCAGCTGAGCTTACTAGTGCCGAGGGGCGGGAATTACCGCTGGCACCCTCCTTTGCAGCCTCAGTTTATCACTGCTTCTCTCTTTCGAGCGTTTTCATACCCTCGGCTCTCCGTTCTTCGTGCTTCCCCTCTGTTTACCGTATAACTCGCGGACACTGCCCCCCTTTTATTTCATCCTTCTTCGCATTCCCGATTTAGTGGTATAGTTGGGAGTTCGGGCGGTAGAAAGCTCGCGCTAAGTTTCCTACAGATTAGTCAGAATCGACCAAAAGTTCTTGCTTATAGTCACAGTGTACGGCTAAACCTGGATTCTTCTTCTTCTTCTCCTCTTCTGATTCTCTATTTTGCCTCATTCTACTTTCCTCTCCGCCACCTGTACCTCCTTATTTTCTTCTTCTCTTTCACCTTATCATCATCGGCATTATCATCATCATCATCATCATCTCGCCATCATCATCAGCATCTTCATCTTCTTAGCAATCGGCAGCGGCAAATCGATCCACTTTACCGGATACCAGATAACGAAATCTCTCACCTTTCTCGTGTAGAAAGTGAAATCACACCGGCTGCATGCAGCCCGCATTTTACCCGCAAGTATTGTCTGCTTCAGATTCACGAGGTGAAAAGAAAATAAAAACAGAAGAGAGAGAGAGAAAAAAACAAGAGCTTCGAGAAAAGCGAAAGCTTCACGTGAGATTCTGGGGGCCTGTACACAATAAAGCAACAAATAACATCGCTTTTAATTCGATATTTTTCTCTCCCGATAGGGGAAAAAAAAAATTCTTTCTCGGAAAATTTTCTTTATATGCTACACTGCGCTCCTAATGGTGCTCCCATTCGTATTTGGCTTTGCTTTAATCCGGAATGTCAAAATAAGTAATGCAATGAAAGCCGGCAAAATAAATATCAACGGAAATAATCGGAGGAAAACAAACTCGCGCGACTAATTACAGGGTTAATGTAAACAATGAGAAAAATAGCCGACGTGTTTTCTTAAGAGACGTGGAAAAGAAGGAAGGGTAGAGGCAAACTGTTATACGAGAGTTATCTCTATCAGCTGTGGAAAACTTGTCTTCCCTAATGGCTCAACATGTCATACGAGAGGAGAGAAGGAGCGCTTACGCCGCGCGGCAGTGATGAAACACGAGAGAGAAAAAAAAGATGACGGAAGAAGAATCGACAGATCGACGGTGAGTTTTCACGCTCGGCGCGGACAGCCGGTGAGCATATGCGGCCGATCTCGAGGAAGAGCCGCGAGAGAACGAGCTGGTTGCACGTGTATACGAGCGCGGCGGGCTTATCCAGTGATCTCGCGCGTTCCCCCATACGAGGGTGGAGACCATCTTCCCTGCCTCGATATCTCGCTCTCTCTCTCTCTTTTTCTCCAGAGCGTCCGCGTATAGATATGCTGTAGCGCGAGTGTTACGCAGTGTTGTACTCCTATAGATATAAAGGATGAGGACTGAGGGAAGAGTCTATAAGGCCCGCGGCGCTGGGGCTATTCCCCTTGCGCGACGTACTCGACTGCGCTGCCATACACACGAGAAGAGAGGCATATATCCCTGGGTGGTCCGCTGTCCAACGCTACGGGCACCGGACGCGCGCGCGCGCGATCTCTCTTTCTCTCTCCTGCCAGCTCGCGGCATTATATGCGAACTCGCGCGAGCGGCCTCTCTCTCTCTTTCGAGCAGCCGATCGCCTCCTGTTTCCTCCTCCCACCATATGTACAGCTCTACCTATACGTGCCCAAGGGGACCGACGCTTTGCTCGGACTTACGTGTGCGCACTATACGGGGAGTATATCTCTTCCTATATATGCGCACTAGAGGCTTCTAAACCCCTTAACCGATTCGATTATTCATATAACTAGTCACAGCTGTATGTATACGTATGGACGCACATTTTCCTTTCGCCGATGCGACTTTGGCTCTCTCTCTCTCGTATATGCGCGATACCCAAAATGGTAAGCCTAAAGACTAGTCTACTTGCAAATCCCGTTCGGTAACCCGACTACTGCAGCAGTAGCAGCTTTTCTGCTGGCCTCCTCCTCCTCTTTCAATAGCGAGCCCACTCGATGATAAGCGCCTGTAGCGCAAGAACTGCTTCCGTAGGCAAATTTCCAAGTAGCAGCCCTTGACGGTATAAAACCAACCTGTTTTTTTTTTGTTATCTTTTTTTCTCTTTCTTTTTTCATTGCAGATGCGGATCGATCGACTGTGTATACCGTAATAGCAGGTCAAGCGAAATATCGAACCAGGGTAAAAGAAAACTTGCAATCGAGGCTCTATAAAGTTGAAAATCCCAGGAAAATGTGCGGCCAAAGAGCCAAGGTAGAGGTTTCGGCGTTCGAATTTTATCAAGCACGCATACGAGTCCACGTGGCTTCGCAACAAACTGCGAGGGAAGGCCAAGAGAGTCCATTAAGCCAGGCCGAATCGTTAGTCGCGTTTATATACGCGTCGACGCTGTGGGATAGCACACACGTAGACCTCGGGAAAGTAGGCCTCGGGAGCGATAGCCGAGGTCGGAAAACGCTGAGAATGTTACATTTGCAATTATATTTAACATGTCGTCGGCGGCGTCGTCGCCGGCGATTATTATGCGATATCAGCTTACACGAGCTTACACGTATATACGAAGCCCCTTCGTGTGTATGGGCCTAGACGTGGGACCAGATGGTGGGACAGGGGAGGGTAGGTAGGGCGTTGTAAAATATTGCGAGATAGTAATAGGATTTTCTCCTCGAGTATGCATGTAGGCGCGCGTTTGGTTAAAGGTAAAGAAGGCGAAAAAGCGCGTGTGTATCGATGTAGGTGTGTGCTCTCTCTCTCTCTCGTAGGGGACAGAGAGAACGAGAGAGGGGCCGCATCGGAAAAGCCCGGATAAATAATTAATTGGAACGAAAGAAAAGCGTGTGAAACTGGATACAGACGGGAGAAGAGAGGAGGATTATTGACCGACTAGCGGTGAATGAGTAATCTCGCGTGTGTGTTTGGCACCGTACGCGCCTATATGCGTGCCTGGTGTACGGACACGCGCACAAACACGTTGAAAGTCGACACGAAGGAGATGCAGCTTGCGCTATATTGCTCGCCGCCGCAGACACACGTGTTAAAATCGAGGCAAAAGCGGGAGAATATACAGAGAGGCGCGGAGAATCTGCTCGTCGCGATTATATTTCTCGGTCGCGCCGGGTCTATGAGACGCACGCGCTTATTGCCATACGCCAGAGAGAGAGAATATAAATTGCCGGGGCGCGAGATAGTCGAACGTGCGCGCCCGAGCTGCACCACTACACAGGCCCGCGAAAGCCTCGCTCTCAGCTGTATATGTACGCAGCGGCAGCACTACCAGCTGCATCCTATCCTTCTCCTTCGGCTTCAAGGCCTCCCTCTCGGCTCCTTATCCACTTGCCCCCACGTTCGAGCCGCGCATCGTCTCTCTCTCTCTCTCTCTCTCGCGGACGCGCGAATTCTCGGCGCCTCTCCTCCTCCATCCGCGCCACCTCTTAACATCTCGACTCCAATCTCGATCTCTTTCTCTCGAGCCCTCACTCGAGACTGTGGGAAATGTCGCGAGAGAACTTCCGTCCCCCCGCGCGGCCGGATATGTCAACCGAGTACTCCGTATACAGATGATCATTTCGTACTTCGTATTTATATATGGACGTGTATGATGAATGATGAGGTGTATTACGTCATATAAGCTCGTTGTCGGCAATCTTTTTTTTTCTTCTTCTCCTGCTCTGCTACATCTTTCTTATTTGAACGCGATGCGTATGCTTTTTATGCAATTTAGAGTCATCTTCGTATTACGCGGCTTGCTTTTCTTTCTGTTCCGGATTATCGGCTAATTGCTTCCTTCCATATCTTCATATTCATGATATGAGATTATAACGAGCTCGTTTCTCGCAAAACTGGTCTTGGCAATTTTCGAAAAACTCCGCAGCCTCTCTCTCTCTCTTTCCAGCGAGTATAAATTAAAACGCAAACGTCGGCTCATACTCCCGTCCGCGTTCTCTACAAGAATCATACAAATATATTACAATCTCGTCGATAGAATAAACACATCGATTTTCCAACTAATCGGCTATACGTAAATATAGAAAAATTAGCGAACATCCAAATAAATTAGGAAGATGACAAACGACGCTATGGTCGTGGCAAGCTGGTAGCATCAGACTTGGCATTTCGCTTTCCACTTTTACGGGTAGTAAACACACGTACAAGTAGAGGCTGGGGGCAACTATCCGCATACCAAGCGCGTGCCGAGCGTGTCCCAAAGATGCTTCGATATGGTTTTATTGTCGGGACGAAGCTGCACGGCGGCGGCGCTCGAGAGAGTTGAGGGGGGGCCGCGATCGAGAGCTCGCCTCTCCTCTAGATTGGAAAGTCAATTTGGCCGGCGCGCGGGTAATACAAACAAACCGCAGAGGAGGCCCGGCGACCCAAACGCGCGACCCCGAGAGAGCTTACTTATCGCCGCAGCGAAATTGCGCGCTTCTTCTTCTTCTCTTCCCTGCGCGTCTCTCTCTTCCTCGCATCATCATCATCATTGGGTCGCTGCGCGCAAGGATTTCACTTTTATTTTTATCCGGCTTGCTTTATTACTCGTACGCCATTTTTTCTTCCTTGACGGCCTTTCTTCGACAATACAATATTTCATCCTCTCCAAGCTCTCTGTACTTCGGTTCGGAACAACGCGGATCGCTGACGCTGAGCGCGTGTATAGCTACCGCGGAACTGCTTTTTACTAATTTAGATCGTATCTTCAAAGTGGAGAGAATGTGATCGCACGGGGTACCTTCTCAATCGAGCCAACTATACCTATCCTCTACACACATGCACACTCGTGCGCCTCTTTTTTTCAGTAGTGCACTTACCGTCCGGGATAATTACTATTAAATTTGTTACGTTATTATTTTCTTTTCCATTCCTCCCAGACTCATCAATCCCGGTTTATTTACGAGCACACTTTCCTTGTACATGACGTCGAATATAGCAGTCAACGCTTGCGTGGCTATAGTCAAAACGTGAAAAGAGTCCGCGGCCCAAGCAATGTAACGAGATATGGACTTGAACAGTCAATACGCGCGTAATTGCGTGACGTGGATAAACAGACAGAAGAGCGTATGCAGAGAGTGATGTATCGGCTCTCTGGCGCGAAATAAGACGAAAATTTGTAAGTCTGCAATTTTAATCGAGGAGGAGCTGACACGTTGCCCATAGCCGGTTAATTATTGGGCCAAAGGCGGCAAATATGATAATAGCGGTGATCGAGTGGAAAGAGAGAGAGAGAGAGAAGGGGGAGAGGCAGAGAAGTGGTGTATGTAGATAAGCACCGGGCTCTAGCGTGCAAGCGGATGACAGCTCGTCAGAGAGTACTTTTTCAACGGTCAACCGGCGTGCAAATGGAGCAAAAAGTGTCCGCTAATTACCCCGCCTCGGCTAGAAGCAGCCTGCTGACCACGTTTTCCCCCACCCTCCGATCGTTGCGCGGCTTGATCGCGCCCTATCCTTGCGGTTTCTCCGGACAGATTTCACCGGCTGCCGAGCAATCATCTCTCCCTCTCTCTCTCTCTCTCTCTCTCTCTCTCTTTCTGTTTCTCCCTCCTTCTCCCTTTCCCTTCCTCTCTCTCTTTCACTTGCTTTCAGCTGGCTTCGCGGGGGAGGAATAAAAAGCAGGGAAAAGGCCGTCCATTAGAAAAGGGAGAGATGTCAGAGAGCCGGGTAATTGCAAGTGCCAAGATATGCGGCAGAGGAGGGAAACGGGGCAGGAGGAAGAGAGGGGGGAGGGTGGAGATTTTTATTGGAGAGCGAGGCGCCAGCACAACGCCATCGTAGTAAGCTGGACGGAGCCAGTCCTTGATGAGATAAACGAAAACAACATTTGAACAGAGAATAGAGAGTTGGAGAAAGAAGGTTCGGCGAGGAAGTTGAAGAAAAGGAAGAAGAGAAGGAAGTTCTTGTCTTGGAGGATGCTCCTCGAAGCGCAAGGAGCTCTTGCTATTCGTATAAACGAAAAATTATTCGAAATGGCGATAAAAGCGGCGTACTGAGTCCGCGAGAGCGAAGAGGATATCACAAGGGGGGGGGGGAGGCTTCGTAAGAGTTGAGCCGCGAGAAAAGAGGTAGGAAGAGGGTGGGAGGCAGGGAAACCCGATGAGGGAGCTGAGATAAGAGGTGGAGGGCAGTAGGAGGAGGGAGCCCGCGAGAGACAAAGAGGATGGAAAGCAGCCCGGGGTATATGTATAGGGGGAGGACCCGGAGTTTACGGCACACGCGGCCAGGGAGTAAGAGCGAGAGAGGGAGGTATAGAGGCTCGCGGCTGCTCGCGGGTGTGGTCGATCACGCAGGATAATATTAACCGAGAGCGCACGTCCGCGTTCGAGAAGATGGAAGAGCGATCGATTGCCGAAGGCGAGCAGCCCACCCCCCCCCCCCCCCCCGCTGCTCCTCCTCCCTCGTCGCTCTCTGGGCCTGTTCTCTTAGCCTGACTGCTTAGCGCATGTATAACGTCCGACGAGACGCGCTCTGCCGTACAGCATTGCGGCTCTCTATGTACGTATATACGTATGCAAGTATATCGCCGGCAGCAGGAGCTCTCGCGAGTGCGCTAGGCCTCCTCCTACTTCCTTCTTCTTCTTCTTCTCTTCCAGCGAGGCATTTGCCCTGCCAGTCGGATAGGAGCAGACGTCGGACAGCGACTGTGATTTCGGAGCGAACGTCTCCTGCGCTGTCGCCCGCCGCGTTCTCCGCTCTATGAGCGAACGAGCACTCGGCCCTCTCTTCTCCTCCCCGTCGCACCCCAGGCATCTGTCAATCACCTATCCCTCTACTTCCCTTGCTTCTTTTCTCTTTTACCCCCCTACTTCTATCCCCGATTTTTCTTTGCTCCCCGACTCCACCTTCCTTACTTCCTACATTTCCATCCTACATTTTCCCCTTTTACTTTGATCCGATTTTCAAAGTCGATTATTTTCGCAGATAAACACTCAAGGTCGCGCTTCACATGTTTTCTTTGAATTTCTTATATAAACTTGTAATCTAACGACCTTAATCTCACGTCGTAGCCTTCTGCAATCTGACCGTCCAGGCCTTAGGAAGTCGGATCGGTCGGTGGAGAAGTCAGGCGCTCCTCCGATTCGACTGCGTCTAGGCCAAGAAGCGGAGAAAGAAGAAGGCCGAGGGCGCGCGGAGGTTATTAATCTTGCGGAGCAAAGTGCGCACAACATCTACATAGGTATTAGTAGATAGAAGCTGCGGAGCAGTAAGAGAGAGCGAGGCTGAATCAAGAGTGAGAAAGAAGCCGATTGAACAAGTTCTACAAGAGCTACCAGTGCTAAGGTGCGTGTGCGTATACAGTGGGTGTCTATGTGTGTGTACATAGTAGTTGTTAGCGCTGCAGCTGCGGAGTGTCTAACGGTACCGCGAGGACGTAGCCAAGGAGGAAAAGGACTCGCAAATGTATATATACGTATACGCTCGCAAGTGAGGGAGAGAAGGTATATATGAGAAGGAGAAAGACGCGCGAAAAACTCGCCGCCGGATGTTCGCCGCTTCTCGGAAGGATGATATCCTCGCGCTTCCGCGCTCTCTCTCTCTCTTCTTGCCTACAACTCACACGTACGGCCTCCTACTCGTCCTTTTCCGGGCGCCCTTAGCGCGCGTATGTCAGGTTAGTCTGACCTGTTGTCTGCGCTGCATATACGTGTACAAGCGTCACTGAGATCTTTCTCATGCGCGCAGGCAAGACGAGAGACAGGTAAATTCGCACGCTCCGACGAATTAAGGAAGCCCCTGTAATTCTTGCAGCAGCAGCAGAGATAGAGAGAGAGAGAAAAGCCGTGTCTCCCGTCAAGCGCACATATCCCAGTCCTAAGATCTCTAATCAAGCCGCTTCCTTTCCTCGTCACTTCCAAATTACCTTCATCCATTATATCTCGGCCTTTTCTTCATCCCCCACCCCCTCGTCTGTGTCTCGACGTGTACGCAGCTCGCGAGAAAATTTGCATGAACCCTTGTTTGTTCAACGCAATATAACAACGCTGTTGCTCCGGATCTCCGTTCTCTCTCTTGCGTTTTCGCCATCTTCATGGCACACACGCACACACAAAGCGTTAGTATACAGCAAGAGAGAGACTTTGCGAAACGCGCGCGGTAGCAGTATAACAGCAGCAGCAGCGTCGAGAAAGCGTGTCTCCTTCTCGCAACACTCCGGATTTTTTTTCTGAAAATGTATCGGGAGCACGGGCTTGTGATCAAGTCACGGGGGGTGGAGGGAATCAAGAGCGAGAGTAAAAGTGAGCTAGTAAAAGTACCGAAAGTTCCGGGGGAGAAGGGAGGGGGGGAGCAGAGGGCCCGGCGGAAGCCGTGGCGACACACCAATCACTTTTGCGCAGAGTCAACCGTTTTCTCCCCGAATTTCGCGGCGCGCAGGTGAATGTCAGTTAATGCGGAGACAAAGGAGAGCACGCCAGCGGCAGCACTTGGGAGGTATGAGGGAGAGAAACTCTTGTTCTCCAACAAGTGCGCACAAGAACGAAGCAGGTCCGGTTTGCCTTTTTTTTTTGGTCCCCGTTGTCCGACCAGAGAGCTTGACCTTTTTGAAGCTTTATATATATCGAGCACAGGAGCGACGCTCTCTTGCTCGCGTCCTTCGTAATCCTTCTTCATATTTGCCAGTCGTCATTTCAAGGACAAACCTCTTCCTATTCACTCGCCTAAAGTCTCCTCCTCCTTTGGTTTTGTCAAGTGTTACTTTTTTTTTATTCGTTACAGAGCCACTCGTGCTACTTATCGAGCTGGTAAGCACAGTGACTTTTACATTTATTCAATTTTCCAACCCAACGAAATGTCTGCGGTCAAAAAGTTGCAGGCTATACATAAAATGTCGAAGGAGGAGTCGTGAAAATACAGTCGTCCTCGGCGGCAGCGGATGCGAGGCGAAAGTTCAGAGGACGTTACTTTCTTTGCAGGAAATGATAAAGCGAGGCTGAGAGGGGAGGGGGGAAACTGCTCTCGTTCGTGAGCGAATGCGAGGGAGAGAAAAGTCGATCGAGGAATCCGCGACATCAGCGGAATTTGTGTTGGCCGAGAGGCCGCTTAGCACACGTTGCAAGAGAGCTGCTCCGCGGCTCTCTCGACAGCTGAGCTCTCCTCTACTCGACTGCTGCTGGCAGAGGCTTTATACAGCGACATTGTTATCGCTGCGACACTGTCGCATTGTCTCGGCTTGTAAACGCGCGCCGCTGGCCTCCAGGGACTTTCTACCGCCAAAGAAGAGCGATCACGCGAGATCCACCACTATACCGCTGCTGCTGCTGCTGCTGCTGCTGCTGCTGACGAATCGGGAGAAAAGTCCGGCGTGGCTGAGAACAGACACTGAGAATATTGAGAGAGAGAGAAAAGTGAAGGTATACGAGGATGATGATGCGACGAGAGAGGATTTTGCTGTCGAAGCTAAAGAAAACGAGTTCAAATTTTTTACTTCATTCAGAGACGCGCTGTAGAATATGTCACACACAGAGGCTCTCTCTCTCGCTCGCAGTAGTATATACCGTGTTGTGCTGAGACAGGGGAAAATGGCTGAAGATATATCGCACTTGACTACTCTGCTTATTTCCACTGACACCAATATTTTTTTTTCTCTCCTCCTCCTCTTTAACCTTCGCCGCTATGGACTCGTTAAAAAGACCGTCATGGAAATCAGTGTACTGAGAATCGCGTCGTAAGCATCGTCACGTTTTTAGCGTTTGTTATGAAAGCTTGTTATTTTTCACACTTTCCGATAATTCTCTCTTTCTTTTTCTACAATCGCCGTTTTAACCACTTCGCGTCTATAGCATAGAGATAGTTGATTGCACGTTGGAAAACATTCTTTTTTATTTTCCGTCGTTAATACACACCGCTGGACTTTATTCTGGATAATTTCGGACGTTTGAAATTTTGAATAATTGTGCGTGTAAATTATGATAGTGTCGTATCAAAGATACACGTCAATTATAATAAAATATTGAGTGACTTTTTATGTTGTCGGCGTGTTGCAGTAACTGTAGTTCACCAAAGCCCCGACTATTTTGTCAAAGACATACTTTTCAGTTTAATAAACGGGTTGCGCCGAGAAAGAGAGAGAGAGAGACGGAGTAATTTCCAGTAATACTTATTTACGTTTTATAACATTGTTTTTACAGTTATCTTTACAGTTAGCATCTGTAAAATTTGTATTACTTGCATAAATTTTATAATTAAATGTCAATAAAGTATTCAATTAATTAGCGAGAGCTACTTGTAAATGCAGTCGTCAAAACTTTTGCTTTGTGAATCTACAGGTCGTGGGTTCAAGCCTGCTAACAAACTCGCTGAAAAGGTTTCAGAAGATAAAAATTTATCCATTCAATTTTTAAGAAAAAAGTTATCGAATCAAAAGGAAAAGGAAAGATTAAAATTGACGTTACACGCCGCGTGGGATAAATATTGACGTTGATTTGATAACAATTTACTCGATTCGCTCGCAGTCGCGAAAACAATCGCAATTTATAAGCTCACAAGCACGTGCAGAGGGATTCGTTGAATTTGAATGAAAGTGCGGGATAGAGCGAGAGAAATTTTAACAAAACGAGGAGAGTAGTGGCCAAAAGGATTGCACAGAGGAACAAGTCTGCGGGGCTGCAAGCAAGCGAAAGAAGAAGAAGAAGTAGACGGTAAAGAAGGCAAAGAAGGCAGAGGAGAAGAAGAAGAAGAGTTAGCGCTTGAGAACCTTTGCAATTCAGGTTTGGTGGCAGGCAGGCTAAGAGAGAAGGAAGGAGTCGCCGTCGTCGTCGTTTGGGTGGGAGTGCGACGAGGCGTTCTCCGCTGCCAAGTTGATTTTAGCTAAAGACGAGAACGGCCCCGCGCAGCCAGTCAGACCAGTTTCTATGCGAACGGATTTAGGGTCTCCTCCGATCCCTCCCCCTCACTGTCTGCTCCCTCCTCCCTCACCACCTCCCTCATCCTCTCCCAGTCTACCGCGCTCTTGTTTTATTTCTCAAAGTCCCAGGAGAAGGTGCCGGAGGAGGAGAAGGAGGAGTTGTAGAAGCACGCAGAGAGCGAGGTAGTTCACGGACGCGCGCGACTCCTCTTTTTTTTTTCTTTCGCCGATGTTTAGCGTCCGTCGCCGGCCCCCCCCCCCTCGTGTCTCTCTTACTTTCTTCTTTGGTCCATCGTAAAAAAATGTGGCCCTGACGGCGCCGACGAATCCGCGTGCGAACGGCGCAGACACACACACACATAGTCGTTCGTACATTATACGCAGAAAACGCGTATAGCGGCGCAGAGTCTAAACGATAAGCATCCAAGCGACGCGTTAACGAGTTATGAAACGGGCATTTGCATTTAGGGGGGACAGCCAGCGCTGACACACTACGGGGCTGCATCGCATGCGCACCTATGCACCTCCATCATCATCATCATCATTGTATTCACTTGTATATAGGTATACGGGTATAACACAGAACACGGTCGGACAGCCAAACTGAATAAGCTGCCGGCAGAGGACCAGCCGGAACGAGGCAAAGTATATCCCGTATAGGCACGGTGAGTGTAAGCGCGCGATATAGGAGGAGAAAGCCGCTGTCGTCGTCGTTGTCGTCGTCCTCCGCGGCAGCAGCAACGAAGCGATGATTCCGGTCGATTTGATCCCACGCTCTCGGCGAGCACACACTTACACATACACACATCGGTGGCGCACGGCAAGCAACCGACCGATGAAGGATTGATCACCACTCTATACCAGAACTCTTCTCTCTCTCTTTCTCTATCGCTCGCCTCCTCGCGGACACGCTAAACAATGGCCCTTCATTCTCTAGATTAGGCGAAGGTATATTGAAGCCTGCAGCAGTAGCCGAAGAGATGGAGATGTCGTATAGTCGGGGGGGGGGCTGTCTGGGGCCGCGGTTGCCGCTCTTTTTCAATCGTTCGCCATTATTTTAATGATATTTCTCGGGCGCCGAGTCACGATTTTATCCGCCAATAAGCCCCCCCCCCCCCCCCCCCCCCACACACACACCCTTTACTTACTCTCTATCACCGCGAGTCTCTCGTATATAAATAGCGGAGAGTCGACGCGCTTAGTGTGTCCTATATGACCGCCGTGGATTATTGTACGGCGCAAGGAAATGCGGCGCTCGCCCTTTTTCCGCATTTGGTTAGATAGCGAGCGCCAAGTCCAAGACCGTATGGATAACCGTTGCTGCTGCTGCTGCACCGAGGACTGCTCTCTCGGCGCTCCTGGCCTCTCCCAGCTATTTTGCACCTCTAAGCCTCGGCTAACCAGCTTTTTCTCTCTCTCTCTCTCTCTCTCTCTCTCTCTCTCTCAACCCGAGTGAGAGCTTATCTGATTAACGGCTTCGACTCATTGTCGTGCTCCCCCCCCCCACCCGCTGGGCTTTGCACACTCTCGAGAGAGCACATTAGAGTCTCGCTCGTGAATTCGCAAGTAATCGAACTTTATTTTATTCCAATGTAAGCACAATTAATAGGTGTATAATTAAAGACCGGAGCAGCCGGCGGATTTAGCAAAAAAAAAAAAAAAAAAAAAAAAAGAGCAGGAGATTTATGCACGCAGAAACCTTGATTTGCCAATATTTACGAGTCTTTCCGCATAGACCTTTTACGGAGCTCCGCTCGGATCGCTATATACGCGTCGCGCATTATTATGCTGCCACGCACTCGCTCGCGGCTCTTTTTTCCTCTCTATATATACATTAGCTTTGCTGCGTTTTCCTGCTCGACTAGCTTCTACCGGAGAGAGCCTCTTGTGCGTTGTTGCCCTTGATCTTCTACATAGGCTTCCTCAAAGCTTTGCCAAGCTCTTATCCTGATTCTTGAAATTTTTAAAGCTCTTGGGATAGATATTTCTATACGGTCCATTCGGATCGTTAAGAAAAGAGCTGGACGGCAAAGGGAGAGTCGGAAATAAGTTCAAGTGTACTGTAGGCAGGATTCGAGGATGTTGATTAAGCTATAGCGCTGCGGCAGAGAGTCGTTCGGCTTTCGCGCTCGCTCGTCATTATAGTTTGCACATGCGCGCGAGCTGCTCTCCTCCCTCGAGCTGTTGCACTTTTGCAAAATAATTCCGCCGAGTGAGGGACAGAGAGGTCGAGTACACTCTGTGTGTGTACTTTGTTTTGAGATATAGAAGGGGCGAGAAAGTTGGCTGCTCTCGGCTAACATGCCCCTTTCGTCCCCTCGAGCACACACATAACTAATTCATGCAACTACCGTAAATGTTGACTAGCCCAGCTCTCGCTATTTATTTACATAATGCTACAGTCGACGAGAGAGAAAGAGTAGCTTAGAGCAACACCTCGGCCAGGCTTATACTTGGAAAAAAATATAACCCCAGAATCTGTCGAAAAAGATAGCGGGCTTTAGTCTTCCTGTTGCTGCTGTCGGTGCCACTGTTGCCACTATACAACTGCTACTGCATTGCGCAATGAGACACGTTGTGTCTATGTGTGTGACGAGACCGAGAGCCGCGCGTATATACCGCGCGCGCTGAAAGTTATTCCAGTGCATTCGCTACGAATAAGGAAGTAGTCGCGGGGATACCCCATTGAAAAGTACACGCGTATCGTATATCCCGCGCCCTCCCCCCTGCTTTTCTCCCCTCCTCCCTCCGGCTCGCTTGCCGAGAGGGAGAGCGATGTACGTGCGCGATTTATTTATTAGCATTTAAATAATTTGCCGAATTTGCCTCGTTTGTTCGGCGCTGATTTACAGAACCGAGGGAGAATTATGGGCATCGAAGGTATATTGAGCGAGTTGCATTAGAAAGTATCGAGAGATTCTACTTGCGGCGTAACAGCTTTTATGTGTACGCGATCGAAGCGCTATTAAATAATACGGGAACGCTATTATTGTCAACCTTTTCACGCGTAAATTCAATTTTGTTTGACAAGTCGTGAGCCGAGGTATAAAATAAGTTTTTGATAAATTTAATTATTTTTTCCCCCCTCCTCCCGTGTGTTTTTCGACTAGTCATTCCAAGAGCTCGCTAACAGACATGTCGTACAGCGCTTGGAAGATTGAGATGATTTGAAATTATAGATAAGCAAATAAGTCAAAGCCGCGCGATGAAAGCGGCAACGGTTAATCGGCTTGGCATCTAAATCTGTTGATTTATAATTAATATAAGGTTCGCGGTTTAACGCGCGTTTAACACCCAGACCTCTCCTCAACTTCTTCTATATACACCATTGAGAATATAAATTTTTAATCTTTTCAATCGATCTTCACATTATAACTTATTAAATTAAAATTGAAGCCAATTTATGCCTAATCTCATCTCGCTGAAGTTTATTCAAACATGAAGGAAGCCTTTTTACAACGTCGAAATTTTCAACACTTTCGCTTTTCAATCCTTTTTTTTTCATTTTTTTTTTCTACTTATAAAAGGATCAAGGTGTCGCTATTGATATTCACCCGTACAGATTGAAAATCTAAACCATTACCCCACACTGACGAAATAAAATACGTCTTTAAACTGTTTTAGCCTTTTGCAATGTAGTAATGTACACAATACATAAATTTTGATGGATTGTAAAACTAGTCGGGAGTAAATAATGGCGTGACTTTTATCATCGCGAATTATAGTCAAGATGTGATCCGTCGTAAAACGAAAATAAAAGAGAAGACGGAGAGAGAGAAAAAAGTGCAGCTTTTACAAACACGAAATGCCATTTGCTCGTCCCTCCTTTACAAATTGCGTAAATGCTTTATGACAGATTTAAACCGGCGGCCGTATATATGTCGTAATACACTCGCTCCGCTATGTATATATACACCGAGGTGCGGCGTCAAAATCAAAAGCCAAATCCTCCGCAACAAACACGAGAGAGAGCACAGGCTCTCCGAATGATCGGCAATAATTTATATCTCCCCCGACTCCCCCATCCAGACCAAGTTGGCTACAAAACGGCGAGGAGAGAAAAGGCCGAGGGGGCGGGGAGTAAAAAAGGGGAGCGCTAATTTCTTTGAAAGGGATCCCCGTCTCGCCGTCGTCGTATACAGAGAGTCGCACAGCTGCGGGAGTCCTCTCTCGCAGACTCGCGAATTATTCCCAAGCGTGCAGTTATGCCGGGAGGCGGAGGAGGGGGAGGCCGTCACGTCTTATGCAGCCGTGATAATAAATAAAGAGAGAGAGAGAGAGAGAGAGAGAGAGAGAGAGAGAGAGAGAGACAACTGACGTGAGAGCTGCTCTGCTATTTGAATTCGCGGAGCACAGCGCTCCCACTGAGAAATGTAAGGAGGAGCTAGTTGCCCCCCGTATAGGCAATCGCTATGTACACTTTCTCGACGTTTGCCGAGCACGTGGTCGCGAACGAGCCGATTAAAAGTCGCGCGTGGCCATGCGAACGAATTCGGAGCGCGCTCCGCCGAAATGTCCGAGTCGCGTGGGAAAAACCCGTATGAGGATTCCTGCTTCTGGTGCGAGATGTATCGCAAGCTAAAAGACGGCGAATGAGGAAAGGGGGGGGGAGAAGAAGCTAGAGCAAGAGGGCGAGAGTGGGAGGCGGAGGAGGAGAAAACGCGCAATAGAGCCCCCCGCGAGCGAGCTCTATGGCTCTCTGGACAGCACGCGCGTAGATATGTATATACGTGTGGGAAAGCGCAAGGCAAGTTCCCGTAACCGAGAGGAGAGGCCCGCGAGAGCAGCCGGACTACTCCCGGGCTAAGCGCGCTCGCGAGAGAGAGAGAGACCGTTAGAAGGTTTCAAGGATATCCTGTGTCGCGCGCCCTGTAAACGAGAAGCGTGAATCACCTCCGCCGCCGCCGCCGCCTCCTCCTGCCGCTGGTGTATACTCGCGAGCATCCACACACACGCTCTTTCTCTCTCGCAACATTGCCCGCCCGCGCTGCTGCTGTTGCTGCGCGTCTTTCACCGCAGCGGCGATCCACCGCAGACTACTCATCGGGCCACCTCGACGAATCGACGACGCAACTCGTCCCTCTCTCTCTCTCTCTCTCTGCATGCCGGTCCATTTCTTTTCGCCACTCACCTCCTTCTTCTTTCTCCAGGCAGTTCGCCTCGTGTCATCCTTGAGCATTTTGCGAGTACATTCCCCCCCCCCCCATCTTTCTCTCTTTCGCGTGCTCGCGCGCAAATTCGGCCTGTCTCGCACTACCGAAGCGTGTCTCGAGCCGTGTCGAACGCTCCCGTTACGATAATGGCCGGGCAATTTCCAAGCGCGGACGACTCTCTCTCCGGGGAGAAAGAGAGGAAACGAACTCGACCGCCAGCTGACAGGGCCAATAGACTAGTACCGTCGCCACCGGCGCCTCGACTACTCTACCACCACTCTGTGTTGTAGTATATTCCTCCATACTGTCACTTCCATGTAAATGAAAGTCCCATTCGCCGGGGCCTATTAGCCAAACTAATCATTGCGTCACATCGCCAGACCCCCCCACGACAATATAAGCGCTATTTCATTGCGACCTCGACACTCCACAAGTATGTATACCCGAGTTGCTCTATTTTTCCTTCCAAGATTATATCACGTTTCACACTCTTTCGGCAAAACCGTTAGTCAGCCAAGGATTAAGCCACTAATTCCAATTTCTATCGGATATAAGGTATCCCACTTTTTGAGCTCAAGTCTGCGGGTTAACCCCGCACTCTCTCGAGCTATGCGCGGATATTGGAAGGCCTCGTGTGCTCTTCCGGCGCCATATCGACTGGCCCGGAGTTTTTCCGGAAGCGGAAGAGAGCCAAGCTTGATAGATATACGTCTGCAGACCCTTGGAGGGAAAAATCTGCTGGAGGAAGCCCCCGGGGTATTATCGGGCCTCGATAAGGCACGTACGTTACTTGCCAAGTCACCGAAATAGCGTTTCTCTATACGGCCTTGCGCTCATCTCCCCTGCTCTCGTCTTTATTTTTTGTATCAATTTTAACTTATATATAACGTTATACATGTATATCGTTACAGGTTTGATAATCGCCTCTGCGGCCTAGTTTTATTGCTCCTTCAAACCGCGAGAGATGATGCCTCTCGTTTCAGGTTGCTTTTTAATAGTTTTATATTTATATGTATACGCATTGAAATAGCTATCCACACGTATATACGTAAGTACAGACCCCCTTTTATTCCATGAGGTACGTGTATGCGTATATGTATAATGTAATCTAATATAACGCAATCCACCGTTATGTACCGCGCGCGTATACATTTTTCATTGTCCTTACGTAAGCGTTTCTTAATCCGATTTCTGCCTTTTTGCTTTCTGAAATAAATGTATATAAGTGCGTACAGAGGGAGACATACGGAGAAATACATTGTCATGTCGTTTGGTACCTTTTCACGCGGAGAGAAAAAGGTCACGTACAAGGTGGCGCGTACGAGGGGAAGGGGCAGTGAGCATAACACCTTACCAAGGAGAGGACTAAAGCCGCGCGTTTGTTTAATGGCCAAGCGAGCGAGGAGATAATGCCAGTGATTTCGAGCGTAGAAGCTGCCGTGGGTCCACAAGCGTAAAACCACGCTTGCGGTTCAGCTCCACGTGCCGCCTCTGTGCCCCCCCTCTGCTACAAGACACGACGTACGCATTACACACGCACACGCCCTGCCTGCAGCGAGCAGTTGTAATACTCTTACTTTTCAGCGGCGACCCACGCACCGCCGCCGCCGCTGCCCGTCAACCTGTGCTCCCCGGCGACAATTTTCATAAACTCGACTCTCTGCAGCAGCAGCAGCAGCTCTCTTTTATATCCCCCTGCGTTTGCACACTTCCGCTGTTTCGCGTACGCGCACACACGCGGACGCGCGTCGTAAGGTCGTCCCGGATTACCCACTTATACGCGCATAATACCATCGCTGAAACCGTAGACAGCGAGTTGGACGACAAATACACGGATATTGCGTGCGACGACGAGCGAGAAGCGCGTTGTGCGCGGCTCCTCTGGCCTGGAGAGAGAGAAAAGAAGAGGGAAAGAAAAAATTGCAGCCGCTTTCACCGGTGTGTATCTTGCGCTTGATTACGGCCCCGCAGTCCCGCATCGGGGGAGGAGGAGGTAAAAAAGGAAGGTCCCAGCAGCAGCAGCGACTACTCGCCCGTTATACGCTTGCAACGACTGTACGCCAGGCGTACTTTATTGTTGTCCTTGGGACGACGCGAGAGAGGCGAGGAAAAAAAAAGCAGAGCGAGCTCCGCGCGCGTGCACCGTTAAAGTGCATCACAGCGCAAAAGCGCCGGGCACAAGAGGGGCTCTTTAATTGTAGGTGTAGCTATGCGAATGGTATACGCCACCAGAGAGCCGCGGCATTAGCCGAGAGAGCCCCTGGAATTGTCATCTGTTAGACGAACTTCTCGAGCATGCGCTCTCGAGACCTGCAGATATGCAGGCTATGCGCAATAAAACGCGCGCTGATGAGAAAGTCGAGGCTCTAATGCAGGTGAAAATGCACTCGGCTAATTCCACCGGCTTGATTTCATTCAATGCCTCTCTCTCTACATGTGTTTGTCTGATTGTTCGCGAGGGTAATTAAACGACTATAGCCAGAGGATTAAGGCAATATGCCTGGGTTATGATATTATCGCGCGCGGAAAAGTTAGCGAGATGTGTCTCCGCCGTCCCATAAGTCGTTACGCTGCAGCATTACGTGTGTTACGGAGTGTAAAAGGCCAAGGTTTTCTCGGAGTTATACGCAGATCCTTGGTCGAATCGACGCGCACGTATATACCGATTTAATGGAGGAGGTAGTTTCGAGACTCTCGTCGCACGTCTCTCCCTCCCTCTCTTTCCGCGGCCGCGTTTCGCGACGACTACTCGTGGACCCCCCCGCCCCGGTCGGAGAGCAATGTGTATGTGTGTGTGCTGGACGCGTCCGCGGGAGGGAAAGGAGGCGGGAGCCAGCAGCTGCTGCCAGGAGAATGCGGACGGTGAATGTCGCCGGAGCGTCCTACATCCGCTAACCGTGCGCAGATCTCCCTGCTGCTCTCTGTGCTCTGCAGATGGAACACGCGTGCCCCCTTTTGATACACCCCACCTCCTCCTCCTATTGACGAAAACTGGAAATTAATGTTCTCCAACGTCTTCCCTGCGGCGAACGTTCAATGCTGGCTTTAGGTTTATTAACTTCCCAGCTATCGATACGCGAGCGTTTATTAAAATGAAAAAATCATGATGGGAGACGGAAAATCGAAGGCAGAGTGCGAAGTGAAGGCGCAAAGAACGAGAGAGCCCAGCTATACCCACCCACCTATACCTACCTACAAGCCACCATATCTGGTAATAATGTCTTTCGCCGCTCAGATGTGGGCTGAGTCAAGTCTGCATGCGCGTACACACGTACACAGAGGAACATACACGAATACAAGGCAAGAAGCGCGTGTCGGCCTCTCATTTTCTTTTCTCCGCACAGCAACAGCATCGGCAGCAGCAGCAACGATATTGCTGCGCAGGGGACGACTACCGCTGGTCCGCAGCTGGAGGGGCTCTCTGCTTATAGAGAGTACCACCGGGTCTTACACACGAGCGTAGGAGAAATTACGGGAGGGAGTCTCTCAAAAAGTCGAGCGATCGAGTTCTCCCATTAGCCTCCTTCGCCCGCAACACGCAAGATGCGAGAGGATAACTTTCCGTCTCTCTTTACCGCTCTCTCTCTCTCTCTCTCTCTCTCTCTCTCTCTCTCTCTGCGTCGATGCTGCCGGACAGCGGCCGTTTCCCTTCCTCTGTATGTCGTCCAGCTGTAGCATTTGCGATTCTACAATGTATGCTCGTGTAATGCTTGCAAAGAGAGGCAGAGAAAGAGTGAGCTTTGCACTCTCTCGCAAGTTAAGAGATGCGCGACTCTCTCTCTCTCTCTATACCCGCGACTATAGCCGCCATTACTCATTTTATCGTTGCGCGTCTAGCAGCCACTTATTCAAATGTCGAGCGATCCTTTCATTAAATCATTCTATCTAATAATGTCATTAGAGTGATTTATCCTGCGCGCCCGTACGACCATGCATCAAACGGCCTTTAACGAAAATTGCTACACTGCACTCCCGAGAGCAGCGCACATCGACGATGCGCGTTAGTACTGCCTCTCCCCCCTTTACCTTCTTACCAACCCCCTACCTTCTTTTTATGCTAATGCGCGTTTAACATGTATCAAGGTTAATAAATATATGTGAAATAGAGAAGCAGAAAAAAAAGAGGAGCTGGCGCCCACAAGTGGTACTGCTCTTTTCTGTGTGTACATTGGCGCTGTATGTTGAAATAATAGATATATCTCTGAGTAGGTACTTCATTACCGAACCCATCAATGAAAACTGTTATTGGTATAATAAACTTTAATACACAAGTCGTAGCCGATAAACTACATGGGCTTTATCAAAAAGCCATTTGATCACTGTGCTCTTTCATTATTAATCTTGATAAGATAACAATATCAAATTCGTAATTAGTACAGCGTTTATGATTTCCTTTTTTTTTTCTTCTTCCTTTTACTTTTCTTTCCGCGTAAAAGAGAAAGTTATAATCAATTTAAACTACAGATACGGCGATTTTTCGAGCGAGCCGCTGAGCGTTTGTTAAATTATTAATGTTTGTTAACTGCGGCGTCATTAACGAGAACCGCGATGAAATAAATGTTTCGAGCTGAGAACATGTCGACGCGCGAGATAAACGCGTGTGTAGGTGCGGACGGTGTCTAAAAGCCCGCGATGCAAAACGATATCTAAAAAATAACAAAAAAAAGAACGTTAGAAAGTTCGAGATTGGAATCTTTTTCAAATTGATTTCGGTTACACACAAGCGCGCTTCTATTGTTTTTTTTTTTTTTTTTTTTTTTTTTTTTTTTTTTTTTTTTTTTTTTTATTTTTTTTTTTTTTTTTCTTTAATCTAATTTTTGTTCTACTTGCATTACGGCGGACAATCACTTTGAACGCAGCTCTCAAAGCAATGCAGAGTGACATACGTAAAACGTGTTTTCCAATGTCATCATCAACACTAGCGCCGGGGCCCTTTTAGATACCGCTGTTTTGAGAGCCGTGATTATTAGAGCCGGTATACTCCTTCGACCACAAGATCTACTTGTATCTTTTTTTTCCCTCCCCAACCTATCGTTCAATAACCACATCACTACCTTGGATAGACTCGCCGTGAAGATAGGACGGTACATAGGTAGTGGTTGCGTAAAAAGAAGGAGAAAAAAAAAGATGTCGGCTGCAGACAAGGTTGGACAACGTGATGCATTGGATCTGCCGAGCTACTAATTATCTGATTATATCTGATTATATCTGATTATCGAAAGACGGAGAGAGAGAGAGAGAGGAACGGTAGGTGGGGGGAAAAGAAGAGGCGCGCACGCGGGCACGTGTGCTGGTTGACAGGGTTCCAAGACAAGCTAAGCCGTTCGAGAGTAATTCATTAGTCCCGTTTTAGTTGTTTTCGCAGACTCGCACGAGAGATGCTGGAGCGAATGGGGGGGGGGGGGGGGGGAAGTTGGATGAAAGTAGAAAAGTGCAGCGCTGGCATTAGCTCCCCATCAACACGTTTCTTGTCGAGGCCGTTTTTCTCTCTCTCTCTCTCTCTCTCTCTCCACTCCCGCAACGGCGGCGCTTGCTACGTTCGTTCCTTGTGTTTTCTCGATTGAGGAGGATATCCAGGCTTGTGTAGCAACCGCTAATCATGCCTCTAATGTTACGGCGACGCGTTAAAAAGTTGAGGCGAACCGAGTAGCCTGCGGGAGAGAGAGAGAACGGGGCAAGAAGCGTGACTTGTCTGGCTGAGCGGAATGGCGTATATGCGCCTCGCTGCTGCTGCGGCTACAAGACCGCGTGCATTCGTCGTCTAGTATAGTAGTAGAGCCGCAGAGCAGCCCCTTGCGTATATACACCGGGGCTCCGCTTGAAAAACGAATGAGACTACGTCTACAGGCAGTGGCGCGGTGATACCCTCGCGGCTAGACAGCTACTGTGCTATAGGGCTCTCTCTCTCTTTGCAGCTGCTCGTAAAAATAAAATCCTCATGACTAGACGCCAGGAGATTGAACCTTGAACGTGTAAATCCACGGTAAATCCGCTCTGTACAGCTACTGCTGCTCCGTTGCGGGTGACTCGTTGCACGCGAATTACAACATCTCGACTGAGGGGAGGGGGGGAGAGGCAGACGAGAGTATTGCACGCAGCTGAGTGTTTGTCCAAGGAGCTTTTTCAGGAGAAATCGCACGCGCTGCAGAGATGGGGATTCGGACGAGAATATAAGGGGGCCAGGTTCGCTCTCCTCCGTGTCTTGCTGTAGAGTGACGCAACGGAGACATAATGCAAGCCTGCATGATGCAAGCTGCAAAGAGAGAGAGAGAGACGAGGGGGACCTCCGAGGAAGAACGAGCAGGACTGGGCAAGAGCATTCAGCTGACACTTATATCTCGGCAAAGTGAGCCCAAGGAGCGGACTTTATTTAAAGACGCCGCGAGCAAGCGCGAATTACCGCGAGAGAAGCGTACCCGCAGGCTCTCTTGACATACGTGTATATACGCGCGCGAGACGTGAAACCCGGGGAAGTGACGTTTGCGAATATCCGCAAAAGTAGGCCAGTGACGATTCCAGGAGAGCGCGAGCGCATCGGTTTCACCAGACTCCCCCCAAGCGCCTCTCCTCTGATCGATTCTCCTTAGCCCTCTATCCCTCTTGCACTCTCGGCGCTTCTCCCCTTTCGTCGACAAGGGCCGATATCTGATCCTACCTACCTCTCCAGGGGGGGCCCTGTCCGAAAAGCCCTCTCGCGCAAGTGTATGCAATAAGTTGCAGTCTGGTGAACCGCGGGCTCTCTCGGGGGTGGCGCAGAGTACCGCTGGTAGCGCGAGACATTGAGTCAAGAGCCGAGTTACGGTCTCTCTCTCCCTGCCTTTCTGCGGCCGAGTCAATTACGCCGATTGCTTTAGCGAAACGATTGACCTTCTAGCAGCAGCTCTCTCGCGTAATACTTCCTTAGCGAGCGAGACAGGTATAGCAGCGCTGACGCAACGTAAACGCGATAATCGCTCTCATGGGGGGGAGTGTATCAGCCAGATACGGAAAAAAGTCGGCGTCTCCGTTTTGGCACAACAAAATCGAGTCTATCCCTGGAGCGCATTAGCCCCGGGTATTTTCGGAGGCCGCTCGACTTTTTTTTTAATTTTATTATCGCGATCGTGGCATCGCGTGTGTGATGACCTTCGTCACGGCTGCTGAACTCAAAGTGCCTCTCGCACGCGCATGCATAATATATCGTATATACACTCTCTCTCTCTCTCACTCGCGCGCCCGTTGCTGCTGCTCTGGGCGCTTCTGCTGCAGTGCCGCATTACAACGGCAGACAACTCGGAAGCAAAGAACCGGGAATGAGAAATATGCAAGGTACCGTGCAGGCTGCCGACACTACCGTATCTCTCCCCCACCCGAGCCCACGGTATGGCAAGCAACACTAGGAATATCGACTCGAGGAGAAAGAGAAAGAGAAAGACGTTCATTGAGCTGCTGCTGCTGCGGCAGTTGTCTGATGTCTGCGGCGCACACATGCAGCCCTGTGTCAACCTGGTATATCCAGCAATTGTTAGAGAGCGCGAGAACGGAATATTATACAGCCGGAGAAAGAGAGCGAGAGAAAGATAGGCAAGTTCAGCGTACCGCACGTCGGCAGAGAGCGACGTACTGAAAATCGATGCGCCACTGCACCGACTTCTCCTTATACATATGCACACCACCAGCTACTATGCTCGCTTATATGCTATATAACTACAATCGCTATTTTCCGATATACCACACACACGCACATACATTCATTGTTAGTGCTCTGCTACAATTCCGCGAATATAAATACAAACTTGAATTATCGTTTGATTATTCTTTAAATAAAAAGGTCGTTTGCATCTGCTTTGGTAAAATGCAGCGGCGCTCTAGCGTATAGAACAACGTATAATATGTGTGTGCAGCGTGTTTGGCTTGGCGGAACTTTGAAACTCGTTTTCCGCCGCGTATATATAAGACAGTGTGCGCATATACTCTTCTTGGCACACCGGAGGGTGGGGGGGGGGGAAGGACCAGAAACTCGCGAACTCCGTCGCTGCTCGTTTTCTGGACTTTAATCGCGAATAAAAATCTAAGAAAGGTGCACTTGGGCCAGACTTACCAGAGCCGAACGAGCCGTTTCTGCTTGTTTGCGAAGCCTTGACTGCCTCTGCCTTCCTTCCTTCCTTCCAACCTTCTTAATTTCAGCCGCTTGATTATGCGTCCACCGAACTTGGTATTTTTTTTTCCGTTGCCGCACGTTAATTGCCGCGAAGAATGTTAAATTAATGCGAATGCGCAACTTTTTCGAATAAAATCAACCGGCACATAAGTCACCATAAAAATGAAAAGGGTTAAACTCCAATTTTTTTGACCGTCTTGTCCCTCTGTCTCTCAATCTCTTCGGTGCGTTGCTTTCTCGTTCGACCACAATTCAACCAGTTTTCAGTCCCAGTTCGGTTATCAAGATTCACAGGATCTACACTTATTTTTTGGGGGGAGGAGGAGGAGGACGAAAGATTAGCTTTCGATTCCCGGATTCGAAGGCAATTCCGTGAAATGGCGTCAATGCTGCGGCAGCGTAAGAGGGATAAGAGGAAGAAGAAGAAGAAGAGCCGGTGAGAAATCAATGAAGTTTCGCTGGTAGAGAGAGAGCGAGAAAGAGAGGCTCGCTGGGAAGAGAGTCGCACGGGGATGTGGGGGGGCTGTTCTCTCTCTCTCGGCTCTCGATGCCTTTCAAAATCAGTGGCAAGGAGTATAATAAAGGAGGAACCGGCTGCGCGAGGATCAGCACGAGTAGGAGGAGTTGGGTGGAGGAGGAGAAGGATGCCGGAGAAGAAAGGAGGAGCGAAAAGAAGAAGAAGAAGAAGGCGAAGACGAAGAAGAAGCAGCAGCAGCGAGGGAGATGAACAAAGCGAGAAGGGCGCGAGAGATATCTCTGTGCAGGCCGCTCTCGCGCGCCGTTGGAGCAGCCGATGTGCTCCGAGCCAGTGGTTCACATACTCGCCGGTGAAGCTCGCCGGCGGTCTCCCCTCGGCTCTCTCCTCTCCTTTGCAGCACCACACACAATATTCTCTTCTCTCACTCTCGTCGGCGACGAAAAATCAGCAACGCCGGCCGGCCCGAATTCACCCAGCAATATCAAGCCCACCACTGCCGCCGCTCTGCTGCTGCTGTAGGCCTCCTCCCCATCCAGGCTGCTGCTCCGCTGCAGCAACACTCGCACCGGGCATCCCACAAAGTCCCTCCGTCGTTCTCTCTCTCTCTTCTTTTGCTGCAGTCGGGAGCAAAGTTCTTAGCGCTGCCGCGCACTGAGAAGTCGCGAGAAAGAGAGCGAGAGCAGGAGGCGAAGCAACGAGATTTATCGAGAATAAGCGGAATACAAGGGCTAATGGCAGAGGGACGGAAGGAAGGAGGAAAGTATATACTCGTCGAGGGCCGTGCTCCAAAGAGCGTGTTTCCGGAGGACGAGTCGACAGGTGCAGCCGGTCCGCTCGTCGGCTTCGCACTGACGCCCGCAACGGAGCCGGTCCTGCGAGAAACTGTGCTCTCCTCCTCTCTCTTTCTCTCCCTCGCCGCCAGCGCCGCGCGTTACAGCCAGCCAGTACGGCGCGGCTCCCCCCCGCTCTCTCTCTCTCGCCGCGAGCAGCTAGCGCCGCCGCCGCCGCGCCCGAGAGAGAGAGCCGGCCGGCCGGCGCTTCGAGTCGATCTTCTCCGGAAGGGGCAACGCGCGGATCATCTCCTGCGGCAAATACGCGAAAAACTACGCCGGCTCCTCCGAGCCTTTCCGTGAGTTTTCCGGTAGACACCCGCAGCCTCTGACCGCCGAGGTTAACTGCGACTAGCCGCCAGACGGCGCGGACTCCAAGAAGACCAAGCCTTTCCGCGAATATTGCGGATTCGAGCTGGCCGTTGGCCCTACACACCCCCCAGCTTAGATCGCCCATAAACCGACAACACAGCCAAGGTTATACTTACGGCTTTGTTTTCGACGAATTTCGCCTCCTCCTCTGCACTCTCCTTCACGACTCCCGGAGCAGCCACGACTCTCTTCGATCGGCCGTTCCTTCATCCTTGTCGCCGGAGCTTCTCCTGAAAATTTCAATACACCCTGTACTTTCTCTCCCGTCGCCGTTGGCTGGTAAGTGCACGATTTCGTTTTTTTTTTAATTATTCAACATTTTTCATTGTAACCTAAGATCATAAATATACGTAAAGCGTAAACGTGTAAAGCTACTTCGATCGATGCGCTAAGTGCCCGGACGTTTTCGATTAGCGCACGATGTGGTTTAGAGGCTGCGGCGTCGAGTAGTTTTCCGGAATTTAAATACATAGAGAGACTTTTCAAACGCGTACTGCCGGCGGATCGTCCATTAGCCGCGCGCGCGTTGCTTACGCAAATTATAGGTTAGATTACATTGTGGCGCGTTATGAGGGGTTTATTATAATTAGCGAGGTTAAATGCCTGTACGGGCTGAGCGTAGAAAAAGTCAATAAATTATAATTGTAATTGTAGACATTTCACCTGTATGCACGCGCGCTCGCTCTTCGGGGTACACACAGCTGGACTTGAGCAAATATTGTTTAAAGTTCGTTAAATGCAGCGAGAGCTGGAGTTAATTGGAAAAGCGCTGCGCGCGCGTAATCAACACTCTCGTATGAAAATCCATTAGTGCGCCTGTAAAATTACAACGAGAGCACGGCTCTCGTGGTTTTTCCGAGTTTGAGCAGCTATTGCGCGATAACGACTGATTACAAGTCCAAAGAGTTTTCGCTGCTCTTTTTTTTTTCGTTTATAACCAAAGTGGTTTGGTGGGCTTTGACCAGAGTAGAGTTCGGGATATTACAGAGGCTGTGAAAGCGCAACCCGGCTCTCCTGCGCTTCCCCCTCGCGTTTGTGTATACATACACATATACTGCTGCACTTGCGGGGACTGCGAGTCTTTTCATGAAATAGCGCCATAGGGGGGTGGAGAGAGAGAGAGAGAGAGAGAGAGAGAGAGAGAGAGAGAGAGAGAGATGTTCGTGTAGGCGAGTGTCGAAAAAGGGGATCAGCCCCCCTCGTTCTTTTTCCAGCCTACTGCACCGCTGGCTCTTGGTTAGCGGGCTTATATAGACCGGAGGGGAAAAACTCTCGGAGAATTTAGGGTGCGCGCACTTGCATCTCCTTGCTCTCCTCCCCTGTATATCCTGGTTGGATTTTGTGTTATACTTTTCTGCCGCGCTGTAACAAGTTGTACGACCGGCATGTTATCCCTCTCAAAGCTGATCGATACCATGATCGAAAGCACTTTTCATGATTGTTCAGCTGCGGATGGAAATATTTTTGGTCAAACAGCATTAACAGTATCTTTTTGAAGAAGAACAATACGTTTCTTTTTCTCGTAATCGAAGAGCGCCGAGGTTATAAGTGTCCCGGGTAAACGCCCGAGCGAAAATTTAATGGCCGAATTCCAGTTAGCGCAGTAAAAGGGGGCCGAGCGCTTATTACGCAAAGGAGGAAAACATCTCGGAAATAAGCTGAAGGCCAAGACCGAAAAACAAGCCGGGATCGAGTGTTGTGTGTGTGTGTGCGTAGGCATCTGGCTATCCTCAATTAGCACTTGAACCGCGTTGATTATCCAAACAGGTGCGTAACAAAAGATACCGGGGAAGTGAGAAACTTGGACGCCTATTCGGCCCAACCTTAGCGTACACTCGCTCGATCGTCCTTTTCATTAGGCTCATTCGCGGTTCTTCAATATTCTGGAGAAGCAACGAGTATATACTCAAAGTCTCCGCTATTTCTCAGGAGTGCAGGCGTGCTCTTCTTGCACCTCGCGCTGGTAACGACAGTGGCCGCGACGACTGCCCGTACTAGGCGAAACCTGTTTGTCACGTTTCTTCGTCTGCCCTGCGTTGCCGCGTATATATCCATGTCGTCCTCGCCCACCACCTCCCCCTCTCTGCCTTATATACCATCAGGCCAGATCGGCGCGCTTAATTTCTTACGCTTCTTAGTCCTTGGCTCCTCTGCCGATTCTCTGCTCGTCATTTTATGTTTCTCTTTTTTTAACGGAATAAACATGTCGTTGGTTATATGCAAGTTTTGACTTTCCTGCCCGAATACCTGAAACCGCGCGCTGACCTTAAGCACTTAATTACCGTAAATTTCGCGTTACGATATATCCCGAGAGCTAATGTGTTTTTTCCCCCCATTAGCCATGAAAAGAGCGAATGAAAATTGAGCCGAGGCAAGCGGAAATGAATCCGCTGAATCAGAATAAATGCCGTTAGGCAAGGATGTACAATGTGCTCGTTATCATCTCTCGATCCCCGATGCAATCGAAATAGCCAGGCTGACGCTTCGAAGCAGCAACAGGAGGATATGGGATTGAAACGGCAGATAAAAAAGAATTCCACTAAGCTGCTGTAGACGCGGCAAAAATATACGCTGCCGATCTGGTATAAGGAAAATGTATTTTCCAAAGCTCCAAATACACGCAGCGCGGCTCTCCGATACCGGGAACGAGGAGATTCCAAAGCGGAAAAAACACTCGCGTGCGTATACAGAGATCGCGGCAGCTTTTCCCTTTCCGCACACAGGCCAATACAGAGCTCTCCTCGCGCAGGGCCATAAAGCGCCGAAAATGGAGCGATCGTTCTATCGGTCCGCTTCTGCGTGCGCGGAGATCGTCTGGACTTCCGCATTTCGCGGCCAAGGCTCCCCCCCATATAAAGCGAATCATTTCTGCTCTAAGCCTAAACTCGCGAGCTGCAAACTTGTAAATTGCAGTTTTCCTTCGTACTTTTCTTAATTATAATAACTCTCCTTTTCTACGGCTTAATTGCTCGTGAACGCGCGGCATCACAATACTGCCTCTGCCTCGGCTCGACTAGTTGCACTATTGCAAAAGAAAGTATACAGTGGCGCTGCTGCTGTGAAATGAAAAGTTTTATAAGCGCTTTCCTTGATCCGCGCGCGCACATCGACCTCCCTAGGCTGTGGCTCCTTCGATTCTTTCGTTTCGAGAACATCAATCTACTTGATACGCAGCTGTATGGTCCCCTGCTACTTTTCCATTCGTGCCCATTAAACGTTTCCCTCTTTTTTTTTTGTGCACATACGTGCAACGATCTAAAATGTTAATAAACTGCTTCGGCTATCTACGAAATTAGTGTACGTTCACATCGAGCTTCATTTTTTCCAGCTGCGCCTGTTCGTTGTTTCTTTTAATCTCTCAAAGACACGTTTTGCCTTTATCATCTTTTATTTTTTAATAACCTGGTCGTATGTTAATCGAGGTAGTTTAAACTCGATATACCGCGATATCTCGTTGCAAGTTTATTCGATATGATTTATTGGCATAGCAGGATCGCAACGTCAGGCGCTCGCTTGACTAAAAATCGAAAAAAAAAAAATAATCGAGCCAGTGGACTGTCGCACGACTAAATTCTTAATAGCCGCAAAATTTCTCGATCGTCACAATTGAATACGAAATTCTCCAGATTGATTTTTCTTCTTCCCCCCCTAAAAAAAACCACTCATCCCCGTTCATTTCCGCGGGGTTCGAGTAATATTTCTTGACGTTTCAATGGCGCGTCCCCTCTGCCCCGCCATTGAATTTTGAAAATGAAATTTTCAACTATAAATTTCGAAATGACAAGCCGCGCATTTTTAGCGGGGCAGGCTTGAAAACTACCGGAACTACAAGGATCTCGTAAATCAAGCTTTCTCGCGCTCTACGCGATAATAATTTAACGTGTCCTTTGTGTTTATTACAAATCAACTCAAATAAGCGACTTGGCGAAAAATCAAAGGAGCGCGCGGGACTTGTCAGCTTTTTAACGCTGTCATTCGCGTATACGAAGTCTGTCTCTGTCAGCCTGAAGGAAAGACAAGAAAACAAACAGACAGCTCTCCAACGGGTTTTGTAAAAGTGAAATGACAACAAAAGCCGAAAAAAAATAATATGCGCTATTCATTGCCTCCGAGCGTGTGTGTTTGTATCAACACGACCGATGTGCGATTGCGCGATTTTGAGGTAATGAAAGAAAATAATAAACTCCCCGCGAGTGTGTATTGTATAGAAAATCCTTATGGCTTGTTGCATATGACAAAGCTGCGTTCAGGTAGAGACTCACCTATATGTGTGCGCGCATAAAACGAGAGCTTAAACAGATAAAAAGAAAAAAAAAGTTAAGTCGCGGAGAGGAGGCAGGTTTGCTGCTTGCGCAAAGAGCCCGGAGAAAGAGTAAGCAGTAGTTGTAGTATACAGTAGGTGTTTTTATGTGAAACTCTTCCACAATAACCTTCCTGCTATATAGCGCCGCGGCACGCGCCGCTCCGCTGCGTCGATTGCGAACTCGCCTCCTACCGCTGCCGCTGTTTCAATTTAAAATTAGAAACTTTATTACTGCTACAGTGCCGCCGCGAAAAACAGAGAGAGAGAGAGAGAGAGAGAGAGAGAGAGAGAGAGAGAGAGAGAGGAGCAGCCTTCATCATGCCGTGATACCTTCATTAGCCACTTCGCTCTCTATGCCACAGCTTAATATTCCGGCTCTCGATTCGCAACTTACCAGACCTATCCCCCCGGCTCTTAAGCGCGTCAAGTGTTTTCCAGACGCTTATCCCCCCCCAACCCCCCAATCCCGCTTCTCCTTTTCGCAGAAATTAGTCCTCCGCTAAATTGACGTACACTCGAATTGGTCCGCTTCTAGTTCGCTTTCTTCGAAGGCCTCGTGTCCTTATCCAACTACCAACGCCGACTTTCACCCATATTTATTATTTTTCAAATTGGTTTTCAAGAATTTTCAAAACTTCGACGGCCTTTCTATCGAGTCATCCGCGGCGTTGCAAAATTTTCGCAACGATTACTCGCATTTTTTTCGTTTGCCCTCCTTCTATTCTCCTCTTTCTCGTTACCTCAATCTGCGATCATTGCGAAACAATTTTTTTCTTCTTTTTTCAAAATAAGCACATTTTCATTTGGCTTAATTAAAAATTAAGCCGCTCTTGCGTAATCCACGGGGGTTTTTTTTTTTATTACGAGAGACTCGTAATGCCGACACTTTATTACAGCGTAGATTGGCTCGTAGAAACGGCTTGGCGCGCGCGTTTGCTGCAAAAATGAAACAGATAAACTAATAAAATGTCGAGGAGTTTTAAGGATCCATCTGTTATACAACGCAAGGCCTGCGCGCGTGTTTATTATTGCGACAGGTTATTTGACAGCCAATTAAAAAGTAAATAGCATTATATATAGTATAATCAAGATAACCATTAGTTATTTGTTTATTTTTAACAAAATCAAATTAATAAACGGTATTAATCCAATGTCGAATAAGGGATGGAAAGTGTCCAGGGCTGAAAAACAAAGTACAACATACCGGTGCTGGTCTAGCAGGCTTCCAAAAGCCTAAAGTAGCGGCGCGTTTATGAGGAACGAGAGAGTGAAGAGTTTGCCCGTATACGTGTGTCTGTGTGTCGTCGGCTGCTCGCAAGCGGTTACTTTCTAGACGCGGATTATACCGCACTAATGAAGCTATCTTTTTACGGCGTAAAAGTCAAGCCCCGAAGGAGAAGCAGCATCGCAGCGAGTCTAAGCCGAGTGACTATGCTAATTAAAAGACGAGGTCACCTACATCGATCTACGCGCGTGTGTATCCCGAAAGTCGATCGGAAGACGGTGGGGAAGACTCATCCTGGAGTAATACGTGCTCCTTTCCAAAATTAGCAACGCGCCCCGGCAACGAGACAATTCTACCTGCTCTCACGCTTGCACAAAACATCCTCATCCTTTCCACCCGTTTTCCCATAGCGTCCGGGACATTTAAACGGCTTACGTACGATTTACACACGTGTAAACACACGTGTAACTCGCGAAGCGATCGTTTTATATATGTGTTACACACTTGAGACCCCGGGGGGGAATCCTTAATTTTTCTTTTGATCCAAGCGCGACATTTGACGTGACTATATTATGTAGATTAGACGATCAATCAACGAATAGATTTTCTCCTTTTTTTCTCTCTATGCCTCTCGTTTAAGTCGGCGTTGATGATTAAGTGATCGTTTTATGGAGCAACAAATGTAAAAGCCAACACACCGCGGCTTGGCTATAACTATGTTGGAATAATTTGTCAAATTGATAGGATCGAAAACGTACTTTGCATGTACTTTCGAATGATAATTAGCCCCGGGAGAATCGAATTGTTTAACGAATATTTATAAGGCCAATAAACGCCTGTAGGCGCGCGCGTGTAAACCTTCCTCCCATACAAACGACCCCACGCGACTCTTTTGTCTAACTGTAATACAATAACAACAGAAGCGATTTCGTCTAATAAAGTCGTGTGAATAAAAAAAAGTTGATAGCCCGGGAAAAGATTAGGATGACAAGCAGTTGGCCGAGAGAGTAAGTAGCGGGGCGAGGCGGAGGGGGAGCGGTACAAGCGTAATGACTTTTCCGGTATTTCCGACTTCTTTAAATTGCGCCGGCTTCTAATGCTCCTCTAGCGTACACCCCTCTCTTTTTTCCTCCGCCGCGTTTTTACATTCACCAATTTGATCCATGTAAATACAGGCTTACATTATCTGGAACTAATTCGACGAGTCATCACGCACTAGGCGCCCGCGTAAAAAAGGGGAAAAAGAAAAATCATTAACTTATCCATTATCGTTGGCTTTTCGGTGCGATGAAAAGAAAAAAAGAGTGAATGGTCAGGCTTGCGCAGGAAGAAGAGCGCGATGGAGAGTGAGAAAGGTGTTGTAAAACTGTAAGGATAATTAGAGAACGAAGCCAAAATTCGCGGACGATCTTTGAGTGGAACGAAAGAGAGAAGCCAGTGCGGGTAAAGGTGGGGGGAGAGGGAGTTGAGTGAACGAGCGAGTAAACAATAAGGTATGAGAGGAAGTATGCAAATGAGAAAGGGAAAAGAACGGGCGGCGGCGATGAAGAAAGAGAAGTTGGTGCCGCGGGAGTATGATGGCCTAGGAAGATAAGAGACCATCTCGGATTACTAGTCCTCTGTGTACACTACCGCTCGCTCGCCTATGTGTGTTTGTGTGTGTATACAGAGGTAAGGCTATAACAATACCGGCGCCGCGACCAATAAAGGCCTTTTGTAGGCCGCGCGCGCTCGGATTTCTGTGCGCGCGCGCTCCTCGACACGATACATTTAATCATTATTAAAAGCTGCCGTCAATACGACCGTCGCTCGACAACGACGTAGTCGACATGGATGACGAGAGGACAACCAGCGGGAGGAGGTCGGGTCTATCGAGAGAGAGTGAGATCGGCTAACAATCGGCCATAACGATCGAAATTGAGTCGCAGAGAGCAGTGAAAAGCGCGAGAGCCGCGCTCACAATATACACCCGCCGGCGATTTTCCCCGACAGTCTCCGTACACATACACACACATATACACACAGCAGAGCGCTAAGGAGGAGAAGAAGAAGAAGCCTCGCCGGCGTCGTCTTATATTCTCGGGAAGGAGGCGATCGTGTGTGTGGAAGAGGAGGAGGGGAGAGCCATCGGGTCTGCGCTAATAAACGAGGGGAAAGTCGCGCGTGGCTGTCCCTTTGAGAGCCTCGCGATATCTCCAGCTCGCCGTCTGGCATGCGGCTCCCACGCTATATATCTGCCACCTACATATACCAGAGCGGCGTGCACTCGAGACTCCGCCACACGTACACATATATATGTATATCCAACGATTAATCAATCGACCCCCCCCCCTCCCCTTCACCTCGTTGCCTGGAGTATTTGCATGCCTGGCTCGTCATATTTGCCAATCATTTTCGAGGAGTCAGCCGATGGAATTCCGAGATCGTGATTTAGGAGAGTTGGCGCTCGACGACGAGAGGAGGCTATAACGACGACTCCCCTCCTGCCTATTTCGATTATGCAAAAGGGGGATAGAGAGAGAGAGAAACATACGGGACAATCCCTGCCGCCCCTCGCGGCGCACTTTTACTTTGATTACGTCTTCGCGATTGCCAACCGATTTTCTCTTTTGTTGTTGTTGTTGTTGTTGTTACTATTGCTGCTGTCTTCGTTAATTTAGACAAGCGTTAGGCCTAGCTTATACGAAACATTCGTCGATGAGGCTCGTTACGTCGAATTCAATTCCGCACAAATGAATCGCTCGGATCGTGGAAGTTGGCAGGGCCTATTAGCCGCCGGTAAAAAGATGCCGGTATAGCGACTTCTTTAGCCTCTCTTGCCGCTTCTTCCGGCTTTGACGCGCCAAGCTAATTATGCGCCGAGCTATAGCCGACCGGCTATATACGACGTGTGTGTGTGTGTGTGTGTGTGTGTGTTGTGTCGGGATAGTTTGCTTTTCCGATAGATTGTACCGATAGAACAAGGACTTACGATCCTGCGCCCGGAGACTCCCATGCTCCTCTGCGCAGCTGTGTACACAGCAGCCGCTTCTCTATTCTACATACTCTTTTGCGTTTCTAACGCTCTAAATCTCAGCTCGCACGCTCTCCAAGAGCTGCCGAGGAAGCGAGAGAGAGAGAAAGTGGCGCCAATTCTTTGGCAAATTATCCGGCGACCTACTGCTATGCGGCGAAAGAGTGAAAGAGAAAGAGAGAGAGAGAGAGACTAATTTCCCTGCTGCTCTCCAGCCTCTTCTCCTCGGTCGTATATATACCAGCGGGGCTGCATCTAATTACTCGCTGGCGTAGAGCCGCGGCTGCATTACAGACGCGCCGCTCGGCAATACGGCTCTTCTCTGGCTTATATTCGAAACTTGTAGCTCCATTACAAGCGTAACCTCTGCTGTCTTATATATGTATATACACGCGAGGCATTAGCCTCTTTTATCTCGTTCTGTATACAGCTAAAACATCGCGTATATACGTACCTGCGTAGTCGGCACCGAATAATCGTAACCGAGAGAAAAGGGAGTGGTAAACCGAATAAAAAGGACGCTTTAGAGCCGCTGAGAAAATAACTGGTCATCTTGGCCTAAACTATAAGCACTCCTCATTCGAAATTTTGAGTTTTCAGTCGGCAATTGTTTCCGTCGCTCGATTTTCCGTCCCGGAAGCTCGGCTGCAAGTCGGAAGGATAAGGCCGTTCGGCGGCCGGCAACAAAGAGAAGAAGCCGCGGCGCAGTGCCACAAGTACGTAGCCGTGGCGTTTCACGCGAGGATGAGCTGGCCGCTTCCGCTGCGCGCCCAGACACAGCCGCCCCTTGCTTTTCCCACAATTAGACGTGCCACACACGCTCTCGGAGCTCTGTGCGCGAGCGTTTCCTCCACGGAAACGCGCGCGATAGCCGGCGACGCTAACACGAGCCTGCTCCCTGCTGCCGGCTCCAGCAGTCCTCTCTGGCCGGGGTTTATTTTTGGACTCGATCCCGCTCAAGGCCGATCGCTCTTTTAATGCCTCGGTCGTTTACCCCCCGTATACCCACCGCCAGCATCAACAGCAGCAGTTCTTTGTCGCGGCTCGATGCGATTCTCGACCGGGCGAACGGAAATCCATAGATATTCAAACGAAGAGTAAAAGTCGACTTTAGCCCTCTCCGCGTGCCATATACGTATACGCGAGAGGGAGAGATATAGTTATAACAACGCGGCTGCGCACTTGGCTAAAGTCAATATTTGTCGGTAGAGCCGCTCGGCGGAACGTAAAAGCCACCGCGACGGCGGCAAAGTTCGCTGCTCCGTGAGCGCTCGGCGAGAAGTTCGCCCAGCTATAGACAAGGAACCCGAGTGCGGCTTCTCCGCAACAACGTGTCCACATTAGCGGATGAATATCCCTCCTGGTCGACGTCCTTACCGGCCGCCGCGCTTGCGTGGACGTAATTGCGGAGACTTGACAGACCGAGAGTCGAGGGTCGAGGGCTTTCGTGGGGGGGCTAAGTGGCCGAGCCGACAAAGCTCAACTACGCGTAGATCCTATATATACACTCCCCGACAAATTGGCAGCGGCCGCCGCAGCGGTTATATGCACCTGAGCAAACCACCATCACCGAGAGAGATGTGCTTACGGGCAAAGACATATCCCACGAGTACAATCGTATTTACCGAGTAGGAGAAGCGAGTTGTTTGGCGCTCTCGTGTGAACTCGCGCGCCTCTCTGGTTTCTCCTCGCGCAATCTTTCGCGGTGGGTGCTCGCGCGCGCGCGCGCGCCGGTGGCAATTTGTCAAAGTCCCCGGCACACGCGAGAGCGCCCCGGAGAAAAGCCCGCCAATTTCTCCCGTCGGCCCACTGACGCTCTCTGACCCAAAGTATCCTCACCTCTCCTCTATACTCTCGAGCTTATCTCCAAGGGGCCATCGGCGAGTGCAGGCCGCGCGAGAGAACTGGCCCTATCTCTCTTGATATGCCTTCTCCTCTCGCGCCAAGATAAATCGTCCTAATGCCGAGGAATTAATTTCGCGGCCTTCTCGCTCGCTCTCTGTCTCGCTGTGACGTTTTCGGGCTTCCGGAATCCAAAATGAATGCCCTCGTCACCTGCAATCCCATCTCCGATGAGAGAGGCTTCCTCAATGAAAGCGTCGCTCTCGTGAGCTGTTGCTCTCCTCTGCTACTGGCTTATCCTCCTCAATCGCGCGCAGACGCCAGACGTCGGTAGACGCTAAGTAATGCCTGCAATATCAGACAGTCGGTAAACACTTTAAAACCTTTGCCGCTTCGCTTTGCTCGCACCCCCATACAATGCCCCTGTCTTTTTCTTCTTCCATCATCATTTTTTTTATTTTTCGTTTTACAGTTCACCTCGACGTTTAGCAAATAGCACTCGTTTTGAATACCACTCTCTGCCCGTGTACCCGGCGATTTATAACGAAACAATGGTAAACATAGGCTCTTCGTAACGATATATACGTTACGACATAGGCGTAATAAGATACGTCGGATTTTCGAAGAAGCAGGCGCCCCTTTTTCGCTTCAATCTCGGATTTAACCGTCGAAAATTGCCGGCGGCGCAGTTTCAAGTGGAATAATTGCACGGGCCCAAAGGGGATAGACTGGGTTTGCTGCATATACGAGGCTTTAAAGCCGGACATAGAATACAGTAGAGCCTGGGACTACTCGCTCCCTAGAGGCTCCCCCAGGCCCTCCGAGACTTCAGTCTGCAACACAAACACACTTGCGCGCGGCCGGCCACATAAACTCCTGAGTTATTGTGACTCCTAATTGAAAACGCATATACGCGAGAGGAAGCCGGAGGAGAGGATAGCGAGGATGAGAGAGCAAGGCGGGAGGAGGAGTTGGCGAGTCTGGCGACGATACTGACTTGTTTACGAGCGACCTTGTATTTTAATGCGACGAGTCGAGCTGCAGCCGGCGGCTGCTGCTGCTGCTGCTCCGGTCAGCGGCAGCGGCGCAATTATCAGCTCCTTTGAATATTTCGGTAAACCTTAATTTACGCTCGTCCATTCGTTATACCCTCCTCTCCTCGGCCTCATCCCCCCCGTCGCTTACTCTGCAAGTGAGCACAGGAGGGATATAAGCTTCCCTCTCGGCGTATGATCCGCTCGACGTCTGAGTTACGCGCGAGCGTAATTGGAAAGTCTGTATACGAGGGCTGAGAGGAGAGGAGAAGGTGTAGGACTGGCTCGCGAGGAAGGAGAGAGAAAAAAAAGGAAGACGCATGTACGTACATACACCGGGACATAACGCTCGGCCTCGAGACTTGTGGTGCTTCGGAATGCGCGCGACTGCGCATCCGAGAGAGTAGTCATATCGTCGTCGCGAGTGTTTTGCAGACGCGTGAGCTTGGCGCCTCCGTAGTGCCCTCACCTCGGCCGATGTAAATACGAGGACAGAGGCTCTATATCTGCTGTTTACTCGTAAATATAATCTGCCGGCGCTGTATGGTAGCAGAGTCCCAGCTAGGGGGTTGCAAAGAGGGGGAGAGGAGGGCTCTTATCTCGAGGCGCGATCGGTAGCGCGGGGCTTCTCCATGGGCCGTGCATATACAGAGGCCCCAAGCACTCGCGCGCACCACTTTCACTCACGCAAAACTCGCGCGCACTGCCGGGCGCGAGAGAGTCTCCCGGCCGTTGCCGCCGCCGCCACAGAGAGTCACAAGTCACACGAGAGCTTATACCCCCACAGCCCGCCTCCACACTTGGTCGCTCTTCGATGAGTCTCGAATTTCCACCGAGCCGCGAGTGTGAGAACGCTTTCGCGCACGGCTCCCCTCGCGGATACTCACGGCTTTGCCGCTGCTGCTGCTCGGGGTAGGGAAAAAAAGGACAGGAACCACCACCTCCCCCCCCCCCTCTCTTCACTAGCCTGGTCTAGATCAACAAGTGAAAGTCTAATTAAAATCCAGGACCAGGCCGATCCGTGACTTTTTGACTGAGAGCTGCTGGCAGAGTGGGATAGGGAGCCGAGGACACCGGGCCTATTATTCCCGAGAGAGCCGGGTCAGCTCTTGCTCAAGAATAGAGAGAGAGAGAACTCCCGGCGTCTGTGTGTAAGGAGAAGCGCTCTCTCTCTCTCTCTCTCTCTCTCTCTCTCTCTCTCGCTCTGTACGCGCTTTGTGGGTACGTGGACGGACCGCCAAAATCAGCGTGACTCGGGCGAATTCCTGTATGCGTGTACAGCGATTACGGAGAGCCGAGCGCGCGAAACTCTCGGCCGAGCGAGTAGCCGTTGCTTACCTGTTTTTTTTATTTTACTTTTTATTTGCTGTACACGAGCTGTTGCGAACGGACTTTGAATCAAACTTCCATCTCTCTCGCTTCTATGTTGCCCACTTTCCCTGTGTACTGTCGCAAAGACCCCCCTCCCCCCTCCTCGGCACCGATTTGAATATTTCATGTTCCCCTTGCCACTTCTCTTAATTTTTTTTGTTCTTCGCAACGGTAATACAGTTAGCCTCAAAGATTCATTAATACTCAGCTCGGATATGTACAAGCTTTAATCGACAGCGTTGATATTAACACTTGATTATATTGATTCTAACGTTTTCATTAAAACTTCGAGATCTGTAACGCCAGCTGCCGTATGGCTATTTTTTGCCAATTCTTCGTTTAATCCTGTGCTATCTACGGCTTTCGCGGCAATTAATATACGGGCATCGTTTGCCGTTTAAAGCCAACAGCGTAAATCGCCATAATAAGTGGACCTCTCTCTAAAGCGGAGAGCTCTGAGATATTTTCAAATTATATAAAATGACTGGGAAAACCAGTAACAGTAACACACACACACACACAGTATAAACAGCCGCATCAATATGCATTTTCGTGGTCTCGCTTAAATAGTACGTCGCGGAAAATTAATGCTCCCGCGCTCGGCTTAAGTTTATAAATCTCGATGTGAAGCTAAAACGAGGATATATATTTCACGGGCGAGGGAACATGTTAAGTACATTTTCGATGCTGGGTTGTTTCTACTTTTTTTTTCTATCGAACTGCATCCTCTTATTAAAGAATAATCATTTTAATGAAGTACGCAGAGGGAGATAGCGGCGAGCAGTAATGCTCATCATCGTAGATAAATTTCAAAGTCCAGAGATTGAACAAGTTTATTTGAAGCTACGAAGTAAGAGAGAGAGAGAGAGGAATGAGAGGTGAGGAGTTGGAGGAGGGTGGATGGTGTTTTGATTAGGAGAGGGGGGGCGTCTGGTTGGCGAGTACGCGGGTGACAAATGATGTACTGGTAAATGATACGAAGAGCTGGCCGCGATATAACGGATGTAAGCGGGTAACGAGTCGAGTGCACGAAAGCTCCTCTCTGCTCTCCAGAACTATACTCTCTCTCTCTCTCTCACTCTCTGGCGAGCGCGCATCTGGCCAAATAAACATAGTTAACGAGCCTACGCTCGTACAACGTGTATTCCCTCCTCCTTCTACTTCTGATCTCTCGCCTCTATATTCTAGGTACCGCTCTCGTACAATCGACTCGCCAACCGACCTACGGACTTTCATAAAAGACACACACACACATGCACAAGATTTCAATATTTCTCTTTCGCAAATTCACCTTATTTCCGATTCTTCAAAGTCATTATCATTATTATAACATTTGTCATTTCGCCCAGCTGATTTATGGAGAAGTTGTCACTCGAATATTCTGCATATTTCATTGTTAACATTTTTTCCTCACTTCGTCTTACTTCACGCCCCTGAAGTTTTTAGCGATTGCTCATTATTTTTTATTTTTTCCCCGAGAGAAATAAGAAAAAAAAGACAAATAAAAGCCGAAATTTGAAAAACAAATAGTATAATTACAACGAAGAAAAAGAAAAAGAAAACGACAATTAGCGGATAAAATCAATTTGCCGATGTATCTATGTGAGATAGGCGAGTTCATCAGGGGAGCGCAACATCTCTCATATCAGCGAATCGTTTCGCGGAACAAACTTTAAACAGATGTTTTTGCGCACGGGGTATATGCCTAGGCTCTCTCTCTCTCTCTCCCTCACTCGACTTCTACCCAGAGACCGGATAAATTAACTTTGGTTAATCAAATATTCGAGTAAATTAGAAATGAGCGTGTAGTAATACTGCGTGCTCTCGCTCGCCCGCCAGATAACATCGGAAATTATTTGCTCGTATACACACACCAGACACTCTCGTGCGCAGTGGGGTAGTGTAAGAAGTTGTTGTCCTGCGTCCGGGGTATAGGGAAGCGCAGAAAAACAGGAGAGATAAAGTTGACTGCTATGCATTAGTCGCGCTTTTTGCTCGTGACCCCCTCCCCCCCCCCCACCTCTCCCCCTCCTAACCGTTGCCTCGTGTTACGTTGTTTTACATTTTCAAGGAGGCTCTTTTTTTCTCCTCAAATTAGGGGATACAATACTTTCTAAATTACTGCTTCTCCAAAGCATGACTAAGGTCCTGTGTCGAGGCTGGAGATTCGTCTTGGGAATTCACGACGCAGTTTGTGTATACACACGCCGATACGCCTCTCTGAATTTTTCAGCGTCTTTTCCAGTTACTTGTAATTCTCTCGATTCAGCGGGTCCAATGTTAATCTCGCATTGTTGAACAATCGATAGAGGCTACATCTCGTATCCGGAACGATAGAGCTCCATACACACTCACGACCGCATATTTGCGCAGGAAGAGTCGCACGCGCGCTTATACGTGTGTGTGCGCGCGTCTGTATACGTGTGTTCTCTTCGCGGCTATTCCTTTTGCTCTGCGGCGTTACAGACACAGAGCCGCACAAATAGGTGTATATCTCGGGTTGTCTAGTGTATCGGGGCGGCAATTATGCCGAGGCTGAGGCTGTATAGCAGAAGTTGTGGGTGGGAAAGTTGTTTGCCACGCTGTTCTACGAGAGTTAGAAAGGTGATTTCATTTTACCAAATATGTTATTCCGACAGATTGGATCAGCGATTCCACTCGAGATAATCCCGGCGTATCAGTATGTATGTGTACTTACCGATATACATTTATGCATTATCTTTCCTGCCTTCCTATTACTCTTACTTAAACGTCCATTACAATGTAAATTAAAATCATGCGTTTAAGGCTCGGCAAAGTGCCTTCGACTTTGCAATCGCGGCTGAATCGTAGATTTCAACCTATCCGCGCCCCCTCCCCCTCCCCCCGAAACACGGCTCCCCGCTCAAGAACTTTTGAAATTTCGCGTATACCTCTAATCTTGCTGTGCTATCATTTTGGCTAGTCATCGATCAAACGCTCGCACTTGAATTTTTTTTTCAAACAGATTTTTTTTTAGAAAAGAAATTCTTCGAGGGCAATTTTAAAATTAGCAAGGACGCACCGAGGATTGAAACTTGTTATTTACTTTTGTAACTATACATATTAAGTACAAGTTGACACGAGTCTAAAGAGAGAAAAAAGAAAAAGTAAACTCGCTCGTGGTTAGATTGTGTCAAGGATAAGGAAAAAAAGGCGTAATTCACCCTCTAATTAATAAAAATTGAATAAAGAAAAAATAATCAAAGCCATACCGATGTTTGGCTATTGTACAATCATTTTTTTATTCTTAACGTTCTACTGACACTAATAGCGTGACTTTATGAACCCCGAAGAGGTCACGGTCATTACGTGTATCATCCTAACTGTCTCTATCTCTACGTTTATCGTGACAATCAACGCGAACACGAAATCATTAGCCTGCCAGGTCCGAGAGTATCCAATACGGTTATTCGAGCGTCAAACAATTGTCTTGGAACGCAAGTGTGTCATACACACATCGACGTTAAGGGTCACTTACCCAGTCTATTTCGCATACATACGGAATAATCGTCGCGCGTCGCTGGAGGAGCGAAAAAAATTCAATGCACGTGCGTCGCACAACTCGCTTGAATATTTCAAGCTGTCGCAGTGCAGCCTCATATGTCCAGGCTGGGCTCCGACACCCCTTGATGGAATTTCATCATATGATCACTTTCATCATTTACAAGCCTGCAGCTCTTGTGGCTCCGGCACACTTTTCTCCCAGATCAGATCCGAAGCAAGAGAGGAGGGGGCGGGGGAAGGGGGCGAAAAACAAACGAAATCATTGACGCTGATCGATTTACGTCAAGAGAGGGAGAGAGAGACGGACGGAGTGGAGAGAAAAAGAGCAAAAAATAATCCCGGCATATCCGTATTCGTTCGGGGGGTGGGTGGGTGGGGTGGAGGGAGCAGTAAACAAAAAGCACAGTAGGAGCAACGGAGCCAACGTCCGAATAAAAATCTCTATCTATTTAATCTTCCAAGGCAAACTCTCGCTGTAAGCTAAAGAGCGAGAGAGAGAGAGAGAGAGAGAGAGAGAGGAGAGATTCTCCGATATATAAAGTAAGCTCGGCTTCGTTTTACTCTCGTGCATAGAGGTAAAGCGTCAGCTGGAGCTAGAGTAGCTGCTTACGTGCAGTGGAGCGCGAGATCGGCGAAGAGAAACGTTAGGCGTGACGTCGGGAAAGAAGGAGAATGAAGAAGATCGGCAACTGTGGCTCTCGGGGGGCCGCTAGCGCGCATACGAGCAGGAGGAGGAAGAGGAGGAGAGCAGCGATTGCTCTCCCTGAACTTGACTCTATACGTATTCGGTGTCGAAGCCTTATCCGTTAGTTACTCTCTCGGCTCTGGCCTGTCTCTACAAACCCAACAGTGTGGGTGTCTGTACAAGAGAGAGAGAGAGAAGGTCATGCGGTGTTGTGGAGAAGAGCCGCGACTGTAGGGTGTACGTTACTTGACGTCGAGAAACGTAGTGTACACACCTAGTCGATCCGAGAGAGTACACTCGCACCTATGTGTGTACGTGCCCGCGCGTATGTGTGTGCGCGATAGGAAGGGATAGCCCGGGATGGTCATTAAGCCTGGAAAAGCCGGCTAGCGTTTTTTTTTCCAACCGTCCGCTCTCGACCTCTTTACCGTAAGCCGTCCGATCTTGAGGATGTGCGTGCAGTAGGTATAGACTATAGCAGTAGACGAAGAAAGGACGGGGGGGGGGACGAAGGGGAAAGAAAGAAAAAAAATAGACTTTCATTTTTATAATTGCAGCGCTCAGCAGCCTCGCCTCGCGTCTTCTCGTTTAAGCGCGGGAGAAAAAAAGCTGTTATCGCGATACAGCGACGATGCATTTGTCAGCCATCAATAATTCCCCGGCAGCCGATTACCGATATATAGAGCTACCGACCCGAGAGTCGGCTCGTTAGCGAGAGCGTATACTCCGGGAGAGAGAGAGAGAGAGACCTACCTTGACCGGCTACTGCATCTCTCGACTTACGCTCATCGACATAATAGTCTCATCTCACGGTCTCTCCAGCTTATTGGGGGTGAAACCGTGACGCTCTCTCGCTCGTTATTTATGCTTCGGCTGTGCTCGATTCCCCGGCCGGAGACAAACGTCGCCGCCTTTGTTTCAATTAAACCGCGAAAAGTCCCTCGGCTCTTGGGACGAGAGCGAACGAAAAAAAAAGGCAAGAGAAACGCTTATAAAGCTCGTAAAAGGCCCTAGCTCGGCGCCGACTGCTTGCTTTGCACCGATCCCCTCCCCCCCATCCCCCTCTTAATTTTTCACGACGTTCCTTCATTTAGCCTTTCGACGCGGTCATTGTGTTAATCATCGTCAGCGGCAATTCGCGGCTCGCAAAATCTCGCCAGCTCCCTATGTATATATAAATCCGCGACTCCGGCGATGACGCGAGCTTGGAGCTTCTGTTGCAATAAACGTAATAAAGGTCGTTTAGAAATTCCTTCTTGGAAAATTCAATCCTTTTCTTTCTCTCTCTGTCTCTCTGTCTCTCTCATTTTGTTTCTCTTCTCTCTATAGCTTTTTCTCCGTTTCTCTTTTCAAGACCTAATTAGCTCCATGTGGAGAGTTAAAAAGCGAATGCTCCGACTGGACTCGCCGCTTCCTTTGGAGCAGGTGAAAATTGCGATACACGGCTGGCAAGACCGACTTCCGCGTCGGACACTTACTGTACTAGGCCTCTCGCTTACACTGCTTTTACCATTTATATTTAGATCGGCAATTGGAACAAAAGAAATGCCCGTTTCTTCTTAATTCATTTTTCCACGTATAAGCTGTTGGCATTAAGCATCCAGTATACTTACCGTCAGTATATGGCATCGCAAAACAAAGTGCCCCGGCGCTACTATTTAACAAAAGAGTGGCCAAGCGTAGGTTATAATTTTGGGGATTTTACGAAAATCAACGCGTTGGCTTTCGGCGCTGCGAAGCTCTATTTAAAGAGATTCTCTTGCTATGGTAGCTTTGAAATGGGTAATGATGAAAAAGACCCTCCGGATGCGCGAGACTGCAATTACTTATTGAATTTATTGTATAGCAGTAATATGACAATAAATGAAATTAATCATTTCAAAAAGGTACATATTTAGCATCAATCAGCCCGTTGATAGATACTAGAGCTTCTGTGATAAATTGCCTTTGCGTTGTAAGATTTGTGTGGACGTAATACCCTTCTAGACTACATGAAACTTGACTTACTACGCCTACTAATTGGTTATTAAAGACGATCCCATTTCCAGCGCCTCCCTGAAACATTACAAGATATATTAATTAATAAGATTTGAATTAAAGTAGAATAATAATGGAAGGGAAAAGGACATTAATTGAGTGAAAAGTTTCTATTAGTACTTAAATTAACAGAATCAAAGTTAACTTACCGTGCAGATTCCAAACGTACCATCGCTATCATACGGCGGTTTAAAGCATATGTTATTACCCTTGCAGAACGTATTGTCAACGATTTGAATGAACGCAGTCCTTAATGTTATATCTGGAGCAATAGTACGAGTTTGTGACCCGTCTTGTTCTTCGAACGTAAGTATTTTATTGAATCCAAAACCAGTTATCGTCGGCAAATAAAGCTCGATCCCTATGTGTCCAGGGAAGGAAAAAACTTGAGCGTTCGATACGTCATTTTTTAACTGAAATCATTGTAAAGATATTTTAAGTAAACGCAGAATAAGTATATTTGAAAACATGTAAAAAGACAAGAATTATTTACCTTCAATACAGCGATATCACTTTCATTTAAGTCACTTCGTACGCGGAACTTATTGTGTACGAAAACACCCGCTGTGAGGACTTCTAATCCCTTATCGGTTTCATTTTTCACTCCTAAACTGACTGTGTAATTTCCATTCACAAAGTCACCTTTATCGTTATAGAAGCATTGGCCGGCAGTTAGAATAGCTTTTAATGATATAAATGTACCACCGCAAATATGCTTTCCAGCTCGTCGGATAGAGGCGAACGAATATTTAGTTAGATTTTGCTGTTGACCGAAAACTAAATAGATACGAATTATATTTTCAACAAATTTCAAATTTGTACAACCGAATCAAAATTAATTTAAAAAATTAATATTTAAAAACTGACCTTGGCTAACCAGTATTGACGCCAGTAAAGCCATTAAGAGTGTTTTGGAGATCATCTTCTAATAAAAATTCAACTGAATTTCGTAATGGTCTGAAAACAAGTAAAAAAGTTTCTTATTACTCCACTTTTATTTTAAGTTTTTTGTCTTTTAAATTAATTTACATATTTTTTACGGATGACTACATTGTTTAATATCAATGTAGTAGTTAGGATAAGTATAATTACTCTGTCTCAAAATTAACATTAAAAATTAACATTACAATACGATTCGCCGTTGCGAATCTGCCTATAAAAAGGAGTTCTAATTGCGAATAAAGACTATTGAATCGATAACGAATAGTTAATAAGGTGTCCTTTGTAACTTATTCTTAAAATTTTTTGGTCAATACAAAATTTTTGCTACATTATACATTTATATTGATTCAATAGAGTAACATTCAAAGAAGTTATATGTAAAATACAACTAGCTACTCGGTTATTTCAGACAAATACAGCACGCGTATGGTGTGTACATGGAAAAACCAGCTTCATGAGAATTACCACAGTATCAATATAAATTTTGTTTTTTTCTCCTTTTATCATAATTTTCTATATTCGGTTCACTAGACAGTTCATCGAAATACGAAAAACTTATAGTAAGCTACGGTAATTTTTCTAGTCAATCTAATAGAAACATCACATCCTTTTCCTAATCTCTTTACACAAGACAATGTGGTCCCACGGCAATGCCAAAGTTGAAATCAAGACTTAAGTATATAATATAGTATACCCCTTTATAAACGCGTGTTCTTTTCCGGCACCATAATCTCTCTTTCTCTATTAGTGACTGTTCTAAAAAGGGCAATGAAAAACTACGTCCAAATTTGTTATATTACGGTACTTATTGAATTTATTAAATAGTAAAACAACAATAAATAAAATTAACTTAAAGGTACATATTTAACATCTTTCGTGTCGGGGGCGTATAGAGCTCCTTCGATAAATGGCTTATATGTTGTAACATTTGTGTAGACACCAAAACTGTCTGGATCGCATGCAAGGCGACTGGCTACACCTATTGATTTGTTATTGAAGACGATCATATTTCCAGCGCCTCCCTTAAACATTACAAGATACATTAATTGATAAGATTTGAATTAAAGTAAAATAATAATAGAAGAAAAAAGGACAGTAGTTGAGTAGAAAGTTTCTATTAGTACTTAAATTAACAGAATCAAAGTCAACTAACCGTGCAGATTCCAAACTTGTCTTGGCCATCAATCGGCGCATTAGTGCAGATGGAATTCACATGGTAGAATGCCTTGCAATACTCATCCTCAACTATTTGAACATCCATAGTTCTTAATGTTATATCAATAGTAGGAGACGAAGTGTATGTCCCGTTTGCTTCTTCGAACCTAAGTATTTTATTGAATCCAAAACCAGTTGTTGTCGGCAAATTTTGCTTATTCTCTAATTGTCCGGGAAAGTAAAAAACTTGAGCGTTCGATACGTCATTTTTTAACTGAAATCATTGTAAAGATATTTTAAGTAAACAGAATAAATATAAGGTATTTGAAAACATGTAAAAAAGACAAGAATTATTTACCTTCAACACAGCGATATCATTTTCATAGCCGTCATCTCGTATGAGGAACTTTTCATGTACGAAAACACCCGCTGTGAACACTTCTAATCCCTTATCGGTTTCATTTTTCACTCCTAAACTGACTGTGTAATTTCCATAGACAAAGTCACCTTGTTTGTTATAGAAACATTGAGCGGCAGTTAGAATAGCATTTAATGATATAAATGAACCGCCACAAATATGTTTTCCGGTTAGTCGGATAGAGGCGAACGAATATTTGGTTGCAGGTTGCTGTTCTTGGCAGAAAACTAAAATAGTAACGAAATATATTTTTAGCAAATTTAAAAATTGTAAAATCGGTTCAAAATTAATTAAAAATATTAATATTAAAGAACTTACTTTGGCTAACCAGGATTGATGCCAGTAAAGTCACTAAGAGTATTTTGAAAATCATCTTTTAATAAAAATACAACTGATTCTCGCAATGGTATGAGAACGTATAAAAAAAGTTTTTTATTTTTCCGCTTTTATACAAAGTTTTTAGTGTACCCAATTAGTTTAAATATTTGTCAGGGATGACGATATTGCTTATGTCATTTTAGTGGTTAGAACGAGTTGCCTTATTGCTCTGTTAGTTTTAAAACTACGAATTTATATTTGACTTATTAAACATTTTAATCGTTTCAAAATTAACATTAAAATCCTATTTAGAGTTTTGAAACTATTTATAAATAGTAGCTCATGCTGTGAACTGTGAATTGAAAAGAAATAATTGATAAGGTTTATTTTGCAAATTATTCCAAGAGTATCTTGTTTGTTAACGATACAAAATTTCCGACTCATTAAGCAGTTAAATTAAATCCATACTTTTTACCATTAAAAGAAAAGATATGCAAAACATAACTGCCTATTCGGCTATTTGAGACAAATACAACACGTGTATGGCGTGTACATGGAAAAACCAGTTTAATCAGAATTATAGTAGAATCGACATAAATTTAGATCTTCTTCACTTCTATTGTAATTTTTCAGTAAATTCATCGACATAAGTAAAAATTATAGTAAGCTTTATTACCTTTCTTTCCCTAATACCTTTGCACAGGTCAAAGTGCTACCGTGGAAATATCAAAGATGGAACGGCAATGTCAAGGTATAAGGACATAACGTCTATGTAAGCGTGTGGTTTTTTCCTGCCCCATAATCTCTCTCTCTTTCTCTTTATTTTGGCGGCTGCTCTAAAAAGGGAAATGAAAAACGCCCCCCGGATGCGTGAGAATGCGTTTACATCTCGTAACAAAGGGAGGCTATAATTTTAACGGGAGAAAGTCACCGTCGAAATCGAATTAACTCGGCACGCTAATTTTTCGAAACTTTGAGAAATTGCTCGGACAATCATTTTTGCCTACAGTTTTCGTAGATTATCGTAATAACTAAGATAGATCTTACATTGTGTGTTTTTTGTTTCAACTTACTTTCCTTACTTTCGTATATCTTCATCGCGATTTTTTTTTCTCCTATAACCACCATTAAAATTGCTCTCTCTTCACGATTATAAAAGGCATCTTCCGCGCGATATATTAAATTGCATAATCATTTATTTTACTCGTTATAGACAAAATTCTTATCTTAATACACAAACCTTTCGAACACAAAGGACCAACGGTACATTGTAAATATGAATCGTAACCTTGGCATACGATATAAAGATCTAATAATCCTAAGAACACATAAGATCAAACGGAAATTAAATGTTTATCTTTTTTCGTCCATCCGACGAATAAAACCCTCGCGGGACCAGTAGACGTCAGTCATAAAGCATTGGCATGTCCAAGGCGCGCGCGCGTTACTTTTTTTTTCATGTCGAACAAGCCGCTACAAGGCTGGCGATGCACATAACTGTCTTCTTGGTTCCTGCCAAGCAATCGAGCAGAAAGGATCTTGATAATATCGGGCCATACCTTTCTACTGGAACGAGCCCCGGCTCTCCGCTTAGAGAAAGAGAAAGAGAGAGGCCTTTCAGCCTCTCTATTATTCTTGTCACATATCGGCTTGACGTACAATTACTATTTTCCAACCTTTCAACGCTGCTACTCTATTTATATTTTTATCACCAACCCGCCGGGGTATTTTTTTTCTCCTCCCAATCTCTCGACCTTTATTACGGTCCTTATCTCGGCAGCCGCGCAGTTCGCGGTTATTGGCGCGTGATGAGCCGTTCGACTTTTTCCACATATTTATTTAGAATTGGCTAATTAATTATACCGGGGACTTGTAGAAAGGCTTGCAAGAAGAAAGCAAAGCCCAAGCGGGATATCGTCGCTGAGTGCAGTGGTTGAGAGGAGGGTGGGGAGCGGCGACTGGGGGGAGGGGGGAGTGTACCAGCGAAGGGGTCAAGCCCATTGCTCTTGAGTCGAGATCAACCAATCATAGTCCCCTCTCTCTCTCTCTTCGTTCCTCTCTCTATCTCTCGCTCGGGCTCAATGTGACCTCCTCTCCTTTTTCTCATCCTCATTTGCAATATCGTGATCTCCGTATATCCTGAAAGAATATCCGTCCTCTAATGGGGTTCCCATGCTTAGCCGACAACTTTTATCGGCTTACCAATTTTATCGGCATTTTTCCACCTTTATCTGGATCGTTCTTCCATTTTTCCTTTTAATAATCTCGATATAATCCGTGTGCATTGCTCTTCTGGGTGGCTTACAGTGCGTCACACTCATGTACGCTGCGTCTCTTGTTTTCAAAAAGTTACCCGCACACGTATTTCCTTTTTCGACAAACAGTACAGAGTGGCCGGAGCCACGCTGATCATATTTTTCAATTCCTGTTTTTTCCCCTTCCTTGTTTTTTTTTTTTCGTTTCAAAAGCCGCTTAAACGATTTTTTTCTCAGCCGAGGTAAAATCAAACGTTGAAAGTGGCAGGCTAGAAGGCCTTGTAAATGTAGTCTACAGCAGACACGTCCACAAGTATATAAATAAGGCAGGTCAATGTTAAAAGTCAAGTGTTGAGTATAGAAAGTTGAAAAAGTGTCGGTAAGAGAGGCTGAGCGAGGAAGGGAGAGAGAGCGAGAAAGCACGTAAGAGAAGAAATTTGAGCTGACTTTCTGTAAGCATTGGCCGTATAGGTAGGCAGACTGCTCTCTCAACCACAGCGGCGCGTGTGCAGCTACGACTACACACGGCTACAGCGTCTATTTATTTTTCAAGCTAGATAATCGGCCAAGTGGAGTTTGGTGGCTACACGCTGCTATGCCGCGACGGTAGAAGAGGCGGTGAAGGAGGATGGGGGGGGGGGGAAGGTGAAGCCGGCAAGATAAGCGAAGGCGGCGGGGGGGCTCGAGGCGCGACTAGCGTATAAGGTAAGTAGTGCGAGAGCTGGCACTTATCGTCGGAGCTCGGGATGCGAGAGAGCTAGCGGACCCGATGATCGCTAGTCCACGGCTAGATTTATTCACCCCGGCATCTGCATAGGCTCGCGAGAGGGAACGAGGGAAGCTAGAAGGGTAGGGGGGAGGCGGTTGAGGAACCGTAACGGCCCCGCCGGCATTACTTATCACTTGGACGAGCAGAGCTCCGAGCCCCCGTCCTCAGGCTCATTACCGAAGATAGCTGAACGCGAACGCGCGACGGATGTGCGCTTCGCCGCCGCCGACACCAGCACGAAACGCCCGCAGGCCCCATCAGCTAGCATCCAACGGCAGGGGAAAGCGCCGCGTGCAATCGTGACGCAGCGAAACTTAATCCCGCAGCGCAGCTACCACCACCACCAACGACAACAACAACAACAACAACAACGCTTCTGCTGCTGCAGCTGCACCGGTGCAACACACAGCAACGAACGGTGCAGTTGCAGCTCGTGCTGCAGCTCTTTGTCATCGGGGACAACACAGTCCGCCGGTGTGTTCGTGTGCCGGGCGAAGGAGTAGAGGGGGGGCATGTGTGCGAGCAGTCGGCTAAGCGCGTCTAGCTTTGATATTATCACCGAGACCGGAGAGAGACCTTTATTTGCCGCGCCGAGAGACTCACGTTCCTTATACTCGCCGCATTTTTTACCCCAGCTCCGTTTCTACGAACTAATTCCTCTCTTTCTCCGCTGAGCAAGAGGGAAAATGAGAGAGAGAGAGAGCCCTCTTCCTCCACCACAGCACCTCACCCCCCACTATTTCTCATTACCGACACCTATTTCCAACTCTCAAATGTGGCCAATTTCGAATTGCCAGCTGCCACTGTCCTCGCTGCTGACTACGGCTGTGTGCTACTTGTGAAATAGCTATTAATAAAGCTTTAATTAATCATTATAATTTTTTCGGCATCGATCGGCTCGAAAATTGAAGAAAACGCCTAATGATTTTTTATTATCAATAATTTATTACTTATTAAGAGTTCAACGGTTCGCTTCACCTGTAAAAATATGTTAAACTGTGATATTAAAAAAAATGATTAATCTATTGAATATTAAATTGTTTGCAGACAAAATTTTCACGAATTATTACGTTTTACTTTTTGAAATTCATTACTTGTAGAGCTACAAAAATCACTGAGTTGAAATAACTGAATGAAATGAAAAAATTAAATTGGATGATCTAGTAAATTTTACGCAAATACAGGTACCCATAAGTGGCCACGTGCACGTTACATTTGTGGAATATATAGCACCTGACTTCTTCCAATATTTACATGAATACGAAGCATTTTTTAAAGAAAACTAGAACAAAGAATTTTATCCTACCATTTGTAATAAAAAAATTTAATTTTCATGCGACAGTTGTCTGGTAAGATAATTTCATAGCTAATTTATGCTTGGAAGACGATCGAAAACACTAAAAAATTAGTAATTTTTAAAGGTTCAGTAAAAAAGAATATTTTTAGTTTTGCAATTTTTATTCGTTTGCTATCATAACTATGCTTATGTACGTAATATTTATTCACTTTTTGTGTCACGATCGGTTCATAGAAAAAATAAAAAAATCCAAGAGTCAGTGATCAGTAAGGCAGTTATTTTAAATTTAATATACATCAGTAAAAAGATACGCAACAATAAGTTAAACTACTTCATTAGTTAGATAAACGGGTTTGGTATTTGAAAGCGGATTGTTTAATATAGCTCCTCTGATCAATGCCACGTATGATCTAACTTTGGTGTACAGTGCTAGTTCAGCTGGGTCACATTTAAGGAGACTCGCTATACCTAGTGCTTTTTTGTTGTGTACAAGAGTATTACCAGCGCCACCCTGAAACGTTACCAAACATTAATTAAATATGATTTTATTGAATGCAAAAGAACGGAATTCTTATATCGAAAAGAAAAGAAGGTCTCATTTAATAAACCGATGAAATTGTTTACTTACAAAACAGATTCCATACGATTGTCCCTCAAATTTTGGTGTATTAGCGCATAGGGCACGGTCAATATGGTACTCAGAACAGCGATCTGGCTCGATTACTTCAACGTTCATAGTTTTTAATGTTGGATCTATTTTTGGAAGACGCAACAATAAATTTGTTATTTTATCTATAACGTTCTCGATTGTACTGAATCCCCAACCAGTCGTTGTTCCTTTTACGTTTTGAAAATATTCAAGATCCCCGGGTAACGCTAAAGTTTCAGCATTTACTTCCTTATTCAACTGAAATTGTTGTTTTGGTATTTTAAGTAAGAACAATAATGCGCATTATTCGATGTTTAAACGAGACAAAAATTATTCACCTTCAATACAGCGATATCATGTAGGTAACCCATTGGAGTTTTGGCGAATCTTTTGTGCATATAAAACAACTTGGCGATTACTTCATGTCCGTGACTGACATCGTCTACATTGGTTAGCCCCAAAATGACCGTGTAATTCGCCGATACATATTGACCTTCTTGGTTATGGAAACATTGAGCAGCAGTTAGAACAGAATCATTTCCGACAAATGAACCTCCACAGATATGCTTTCCCGCTCGTCGGATAGAGACTTCATGTGTATATTTAGATATATTTTGTTCTCCTTCTCCGAAGACTAAAATAAATACGAAATTTATCATTTACGATCGTTACTAAATATTAAATTTCAAATTTAAGTTTTAAAAAAATAATGTCTCACCATAGCTAACCAGTATTGACACCAGTAATGTCACTAAGAGTATTTTGGAGCACATCACTTGATTATAATACAACCGATTGTCACAATGATTTGGCTCCGAATCTAACAATCTTTGGTATATTCGCTCTTATTTGAAGTGTTTGGTTTCCATAAAAAATTCAAAATATTTTACAACACTAAACACATTGATTTATATCAGTTTAGCGATAAGAATTCGACAGTTGCTTAGCTCTATGTGAATCCTTGAAATTAACATTGTTAATACATTTTTCAACATCTCCAATATTGAATATTAACATTGAAATTCGATTTAAGGCCATAAAACTGACAATTAAAAGGTCATATAAAGATAATCGAATCACTAACTTGTAATTAACGAGGTGTATCTTAGTCAATTATTCATCATATTTTTCCATCACTGTCACAGATTTTCCTTTGTGAACCATTTTGATTGGGGTCAAAAATATTAAAGATAGAAATTTTATGCGTCCCTATACATCTTAAAGGTCGTATGTATCGCTTAATCTTTGGCTCTGGTATTCTTCTTTGTGTTTTAATGTCAAATAATCATATTATGAATTGACGCACAAAACTCGCACAAATCATACTGCTCAATCATCTGTACAAATCTACAAGTATATCGTCAACTACCAAAATAATTTATAGCAATTGCCGTTCGAATTCCTTTTACATCCACACAATGGCCGCGTGTCAAAGCGAGAGCCGAGTGCAAACAGCTATGAGTTGCTCATTTTTCTGGCTACCCTGGCCCAGCGGTAGAGCATTGCAGCTTCTCTCCATACGTGTTATCGCAGTTTTCTAGCTGGCGTTGTCGCGGCCAGTGTGTCGTTATCCAGGCGTGCGTTTTCCATGCCGGCAGGCTCAACGCCATTCCGGCATGGGCAGCTTTCACGTCTGTTCCTCCGTACGGCCCCGCAGTATAGGCGCAACGGCCTAAGCAGGCGCGCGCGCGGCGGCATTCTCCGTTTGCGACCTGCCGATTTCCGAGTCGCAGTAGCCGTCCCCAGCCCAGCTCACAAGATACTTGGTCTTTCTCTCGAAGTAAGCTCTCGAGTGCTGATTATGCTAATATTATTCAAAGCCCAACGATAGCGCAAACGACAGGAGCCGTGCAGCAGCCGGTCAGTCGCGCGCACGCGAAATGATGAATTGCAGGGAGGGGGGGAGGGGAATTGCCGCGGACCGCTGCTAAAGCGATAAATCGGAGAAAAAGAGCCCGAGTCGCTGCCCCAGCGCCTATGGAGTTATCCGGCTTTACCGAGAGTCCCATAAGTAGACGGGTTCCGATAGCAGTAGCACAGCCCCATAGAGCTGGGCTGCTCACCTGCAGCAACTCTCTCTCTCTCTCTCTCCTGCGCGCGCGGGGGCGCGAGTGACCAGCCAAGCGGACTTTTGACATAGATAGTTTGACGAGCGTAAAAGATGAAATTGCAAGCGAGCCTTACGTAACGTGCGTACACACGCGTCTCCGCAAGTATTCCACCAGCAGCGCGTGCTCGGCCGGGCTCTACCCCCGCACACTTGCACCAATTCTGCGACTTCCACGTGTTGCGCGGACGAGTCAGGCCCGCGTGGCGGCTAAAGACGCAGTAGCGTCGTATTTGCCATCTTTCGCTGGTCGTTTTTAGCTTATTGACCTGGGAGACCTTGTGCTCGTCCAACGACAACGGCGGGGAGTTCTGCGAAAAAACCAAGCGAACGTCGGCTAATTATCTTCTGCCTTGCCCGGCTAAGCAACCACTCAGTCGGCTCGCTCGTCTCGAACAGATCAAATATACCCGCCAACGCTCCAACTGCCGAGTCCGGCGTATATAGGCGAGCAAACAATTACCGGGCAACCTCGACCTCGAGGACGCCCCTTGTCCCTACTACCTCGGCATACATCTCCTTACGCTGGACGCGCCGAGCCATTTAGCTCGTTCGCTCCTAGAATAGTTTGTATTGTTGCTTTTTTTAGAAAGCGTTAACGCCGGCGATTTTGAAAACGGCCGAGCACGAGGCGGGCACGCACGCGGCCTCGGCTAATCTACCATACACACGTCTGTCGCTCGGCTAAATCAAGACGATCGTTATACGACTCTCGCGTCGGCTCGTTAAAATTTGCAGTTATACCGTGCAAACGATAGTGCCAAACCGCAGAAGCGCTTGTGTATTACATTGTTATACAGTTGATGGCTGCTTAGAGAAAAGTCGATTGCTAATTTAACGAGCAAACGAGCGCGCAGATTGAAAAGTTGGTAAACAGCTAAGCCAATGCTCTCGGCTAAATAAAGCCATAACGTATATCCAGGAAAAGACAAGAGGAAACGCCGATAGAGAATATATATATATATCGCGCTGAAATCGTACACGGGAGTTATCCGAATTAGCATAGCCTCGTAGACGGTGTATTATCAGCTGTGAGTGAGCCGTAAGCCGTATACGCTAAGCTCGCAGAAAAAGTGAAAGTCCCGCGGGGATTTGAAAAATGAGGCAGCCCGGGGAAAAAAAAGATAGAGCACGCGCGCGCGGGAGTCGAGCGCGACGAGGGATACACGTATACCTGTATAGGTGTGTGGAGGCGGTGTATATAGAGAGAGCGGCGCTCGGCGAAATAATGTCACTGCGCAGCGCTGCGGGGAGACACATACACGTATACACACAGAGTCGCGGCTTCGGCAGGCGCACCAAGAGCTATCATCGTACAAGAAGGGGGGAAAAGGGCGCGGAGGGGGGAGGGGGGGGGGCAAGGAGAAAAATGGGGAGCCAAGACAAAGCGATGCCGGCAGACTTTCGCTGCCGACTGTAGACTCTCTCGGCTCCTCGCGCACGAGAAATTTATTTCCTTCTCCACCCTCTCTCTCTCTGCCGATCGACAGCCGCATAGCGGCTATATGCGAGTGCTCTGGAGTACCTACAAGCCCCCGCACGCTATATACACACACGCTGCTTCCTGCGACACGACAATGTACGGATACGCGCGCGGGAAAAGAGCCCGAGCGTTATGTCGATCGCCATTGGCAATGGTAATTTTAATCGATGTCGATCGACTCTTCCGACTGCCGCGCCCCTGCCTCCCCCTCCCCCCGCACTCCAGCATCCTCATCCACCTTATTACGATTATGCGCGGTCAAACGCTGTGCCGGAGAGCGCCGGTTAACCGCCCGCGGCTGTACACAGCGCTTGCACACACCACGCGCAGCAATAATCGTGCGCGCTCTTCCAACTTTCCCCACCCACCCCCACCCTCCAGTCGTTGTGTCAAGCGCATTCCGCACCATTTCCATATTTTCTCCTTGGATCATTTTTTGTTTTTCCCCATTTTTAAGCACTTCCTTCAACCCTTGCAAAATTTTTTTTTGGGTAGTTATAGTTACCGTTAGCTATTTACAAAAAAGGTTGTATATGTTAACGGAGCTTACTTTTATACACGCTTATTAAATATTAATACAGCGTATATACGCCATAAAAAAATAATTTATCAATTAGCATTTTCATTTTCACAAACCGCGCTATAAGAACTGCCGTTCTAAGCTTATTAAAAGCCAGTAAAAAGAAAGATAAATAAGAAGACAAAATTCTCACACGAGCAAGATACATTAGTGCAAACAACGCACTTTCTTTTCACACCGCGAGCTTTACCTCTATTCCACGAAGCCGTGAAAGAAATTGAAAAAGCATAAACTCAGCATGAGCATTAAACCCAATGCTAATATTCAAATACACTTCAGATTGCTCGTCGTCTTTAACATCCTTCCCCAACCAACGACACAGCTAACCACAATACCTTTTGCGAGCCATAAGATTCGCGCTGGAAAGTGTCCCATCGAAGAGTGTCGACAAAGTCGAAAGTCGGAGCATTTCCGTCGTGTGTCGGCTGATAAGTACGTTGTGTGCGCCCCGGCTAATCCTCTCCTGTCCGTCTCTTCCCGTCCAACTTTCAAAGTGAGTCGAAAAGCGCGACTTGATGCTGGAAAGGTGTTTCTCGCCAAACAATCTCGACCTTCCTCTTCCCCCGACACTCTCTCTCTCTCTCCGCCTATATACTCCGTCGCGGCTAAAGTTTCCAGACGTCACAATCGATTTTCCCTAGCCAGAGCGGACCGAAAACCTCTCGACTCACCTCGGTTAACTCTCCGTGTATCCTTGCAGGCCGGCTTTACCTCGAAGCCCACGAAATAATTTTTTGATTTTTCATAAAAATAAACGTATTATTACTCAACAGCACGATAAACGAACAATAGACCGGAATCCCCAAAAGTGCCGAGAGCAACGAGAAAGAAAGAAAAAGATGCTTTCCTTGAGCGTAAAAATATTCATTTGCCGGGGTTTAAAAGCTCGGAGAGCCGGCGTGTCCGTGATATCAGCATCTGCCTGCTGCACGAGGAGAGCCAGGGGGCCTTGTCCCAGTTGTACGGATGGGCTCGTGCCGTATGGTGGTCTTTGCGCGGCGGCAACGGTAGCGCGTATAGAGGCGGAGGCTTTCGAGCGAAATCGCGCGCGACACCAGACACACACAAGCGCAGAGAGCTATACAGATGGTAGTCGAGAGCGATCCCTATCCATATAGGGGCTTAGCCTAATTTCTTATTACGTGTCGCTCTCCTCCGTCGTGCGCGCCGTACACACGCGCGGGGCAGCTGCGCGATTCGGCGCTTGGAATCTCGCGCCTTTTCCAACCTTGTTTACCTCCGCACTCGACGATCCACTTTTGCCTTTCCCTTACCACCACTCTCTCTCTCTCTTCTTCCCTTCCCCCGCAACAGCGCTCGCCGCCATCCCCTTTGTCATCCCCACCTACGGCTTGGCCGCGTCCAGCGCCCCCGATCGACCCGATAAATCTATCGGCCCGGTTTTGTCAGCTTTAGAGCCTTGATCGGTATGATCGCCGCTTCGGGCTTTAACAAATTCTTTTTCTCCGGCTCTATTATCTCGACCGAGCTGGTCTCCATTACTATACTCCGCGCCTTTCAGCACCTCTTATTTACTCTTTTTTTTGCTGCTGCTGCTGCTGTTGTCTTGTTACTTTTGGTTAGCCTACCGATAGAAAGCTAAAGATATACGTTTGCAAACAGAATAAAAGTAAGCTCCTGGATTTTTCATCTATTTTTATCATCCCGAGTTTCAAACGAATGCCCAATCAATTGACAAGCTTTAATACACACAAGCCGATTTAAGTACACACACACAGAGACACGACGTACATATGCGTCTGTTCATAAATAATGTAAAAATATGATTTCTTGACATTTATCTCGGCTTATAGACATTTTCTCCGACGTTCATTTAATTTATGCACTTTCGAAGTGTTGGCGATACATACGCGAGGAAAGGAAGACAAAAATTGTACGTCCGAGTAAGAGGAAGAGAGAACGAAGTAACTATCGGTATAAATTTTCAAGTCGCGTAAGATGTCGTAAACGTCGGGAAAAGAAGCGGTGTCCCGAGCTCAAGCCGAAATTCGCTCTTGGCGAATGCCATCCTCAGCCGTACGCATACGGTGCTACTCAAGGTGACGGTCAGGCATTTGTAAAACAACGGAAGGACTGAAAGGCCAGAAATAATTACGCGCGGCCAGCTTGACAAAGTCTCCTTTCTTAAATTGTCAGACGCAAAGTGGCCACGTGGTTGAAAGTTTCGTGTGATACAACTGGAAAAGAACGAAAATATTTTCGTTGTAAAGTAGTTTCTATGCATGTAATATTTTCACTATTAGTATTGTGTCAAATCTGGAAACAGCTTGGATTGTGCAAAGCCGGCAGAGTGTTTTGTGAAGACCAGGAGCGTATCCGAATAAAAGAAGAGTCTACAGCGATAAGTATTGTGGTATGGGAGAGAATAAAAACATAGAGTAACAAGGCCACCCTGCAACTTGCTAAGTATTCGGAGGACAGTGACGTAACCAGTCAAAAAGCCAAGTCCGAGGCAAACATTGCGTGTACATTATGAAAACACGTATTTCTTCCTCAAAATAGTTTTGCCGAGGAGGTCGGAATTTAAGTATTACGAACCAACAGCAAAGCTAAATGAAACTCGCTTACTCTCCGTTACATCCTCAATGAGCGAAAGCTTGATTTTCGCTAGAGCTTCAGCTTGAATGCCTCATTAAAAGCTCTCTATTTTTCATCGGCGTTTGTTTGCTTATCAACGCCACTATGGCAGGCGCGCAGGTGGCAAGGCGAGTTACCGGAATGCCCGGTTGGCTAATAAATTTTTAAATGCCACAATAAGAACAATACACATCAGCCGCGATCGAGCAGATTCGATAGCGAGCAGCTCCGAGGCTCTATACACAGTCGCAAAACTCTCTCGCTGATCTGTTTTGCGTACAGGGAAAAGTCATGTACCAAGTCAGCCGATTGCAATCGGCCTCCGGGTGAGAGAAGCCAGACCCGGAGAAATTCGGTGAGCGCGAGCAACGGGTGTGCGCGAGCTGGAATAACACCTCGACAACACTCGAGGCTACGACTGGACATCCGCCTACGTATATGGATGTACTCTCCGATATATTTTATCTCGTTTGTTATGATTGGCTTGAAAGGCAAAATAAAAGAAAAAAAAACGAACGGTAATCACCTAAGAAAAATGTCGAATCGACAGCGACGGAGCGCGCGACCCAATTAATCGGAAACAAAGAGGTTTAACCGGCAAGCTTGAAAAGCCGCGCGGCTCGAAGCGAGAGTCGAGGAGAGGGCTTCCGGGATGAGCCGAGAGCTAGGTGTTATAGACAGCGGATGAGAAATCGAGGGAAGAGCAGCCTCGAGTGTGTGTCTGTACATACATATATATATATATATATATATATATATATATATACACGTGTGTATACGGAGGAGCGTGTAACAGCGGCAAGTGAGCCACTCGGCCTGATCCAGCTTATTTCTCTTTTCCGGCTAGCTTTCTTCTCCCCGAGCTAGCGCTCTCCGCAGTCGACTTTCGCGGGGGCTCGCACAGGTGTGCGTCCGTACGTGTAAGCCGCTCTCGCACACGCGTGGGCGACGCCAATCCTAAGAAATATTATCATCGGCCAGACCCGCCGTTATGAGGGAGAGAGAGAGAGACGGAGCAGGCGCACGCAAACAACCCACCCCCCGTTCAAGCGGAGCTCATGGCTATATACACGCACTTAACACGACGTAAGCGGGGCCGATATCATAACGACTACTTTTTACGCTTGACTCGCTGCTGCTGCCGGGACTGCTTAGGCTTGTGCTCTCTCCTCCTCCGCACTTATTGACGGGCAAACTCGAAAATTTCCCTCTACCCCTGCGCGCGTACGAGAGAGTGAGCTGGAGCAGTGCCGAGAGCGCGGGCAGTTTATAGCGAGAGCTCGTAAAACACTCCCGACTACACGATACGTATTACGTACTGTGAAAAAGATTGATTGCTCGAAAGCAGCGGCTCGCTCTCTGCCCGCAGATATACACGTATACGCACAAATGTATATCCAATAAAACGATTTACAATATAAAATAACGAGCCCCGCAAAAATATTTACTTTTATATATACGGATGTATATGCGCGCGAGCGTCAGCCAAGCGGAACTTCTGTATACCTGCGCGTAAGCGTTCAATTCATTAATGTTTACACATATCTCGCGGTCGTTTCGATCGCGCCTTACGGCCTTAGCTCACTTTTATTGCATAAGCCAGTATTAGCGGGAGTATTTACTTGTAACGCTCCTATGTAAAGGCATTGTCATGACATTATTATGACAGGCTCGAGATTTTTATTTCCTGATTAGCAGATAACGGATTGGACAAACGTGTATGCTTGGGTATACACGCGATGATTAAGCGCAGTAGTAGTGGACGCAGGAGAATCAAGCCGTGCGTTTTGGGGCAGAGCAGCTCTTCCGAAACCAATATACGGAGCCGATGCTTCTGCGTTTTCGCGCTAGCAGCCTTACCTACTTTGTCCGAAAGTCATTTCCAGCGAGATCGCGATAAAGGCATCTTCGCCGCGCACAACGGCTCTCCAATCTCCTGCGATTCCTTGGTATACATATCAACCTGGCGATTCTCTTATTCCGATAAAGCGACAACTCGCTAATTTTACGCTTTCTCTCCTCGCGATTTTAAGATCGAGGAATTGGGGAAAAAAAAGAACGACGCCGACTAACCAGCTAGACTGCTTACCTTTTTTTTCGTATGAGCGGCGATGTGTGCTTGACAAATCTACGTGGCTATGATAAATTACTCTGTCGCAGTGACATTACGTTCTCAATCCGGGACGTCAATGAGTAAGGCAATCAAGATTGAAATATCCAAAGAGAGTGGATCTATTGAAAAAGTTAACTCGTGCCTAATCACGTAATATCCTATTATCTTACATCTTTAATCTACCGAGTATTTAACGTCTTAATCCCCCTTCGAGTCCATAAGCCATTAGTTATATATGTCTGTATTAAAGCTCTTGTCACGACAACATTACGTATACATTGTTGAAGTGGAGATAGAAAAAAATTCATAATCATTATTAATTTCTCCTAATTACGTTTGATAAATTTTTTATCCCCTATTTTTGCCCGTACTAATAACCATAATCAGAAGCTTGTTCGTATACAGTACGGCTCCGGCTATTAACAAAGTAAATCGCCGATCTCAAACATGACGAGTGCTTTTTTTCTCCATTTCATAAGTTTTGCCTTTAATCTTCGACGGCCGATATACTTTTTTTTTGTTATTACACAACGAACCATTGTTTACAAAAAAAAAAAAAAAAAGAATCGACCTCTTTGAATTAGCTAACAATGCAAACTGCTTCTCAAGGCGCCTAGCATTCATGATTGCACATTACAACATAACGGGGAAAAAATATTGAGATCACCAGGCACTTTACGAGCCAACTAATTAAATATTTTAATAACGAAAACATCTTTTCAATCTGCGGAGAGTCAGGAAGCTCATGGACGTAGCATTACTCGTATAGTTACTTTGCAATATTGAATGGAAAAAAATGCAAACGTCCGTTTAGAATGTGCGTTAGCGTAAAAAATGAATTCGTTTAAATTTCCAATCGAACAAAACTATTTGGCTATTCTGGCAGGCTCGTTGAAGCGTAACCTTTGGCCCCTTTCCCCCCCGTATGGCCTGACGCATAAATCTCGTCGCGTTTTACGAGCCGAAAGACAGGTACCGCTTGTTCGAATGAATTTCTTCGACTATTATAACTATGATAATAATTTTCCTGACGTGTGCTTATGGGCCGTTAAAGTCAAGCCACGAATAAGCCAAAAAATCACCGGGGGAAATTGAAAAGCGCCAAAACGCCACTCGTGAGAAAGGGCCGGGGTGTCGTTATTTTTTCTCCTCGCTTAACTAACTCGTAAATGTTTAAGTAAATAAGGTTATTTTCCAAATCTTTGATATATTCACGGCTGATTGGCCGAGGTATCTCGCTCCGCGAATTATGCAACTCAGACTAAAAGCGATCGCTTATTTTCCCCCGCTCGAGCAGTTCTTGTCATATTAGAAACAAAAAATTCGATTCCTCCATATACATTAGCCGAGCAATATACCAATCTACAAGGTCAAGCTTAATACCATGTTTATATATAGAATTATACGCGTACGTGCAGGTATATACACGTGTACGCGTTCATACTTACGTATGTAAGCTCGCTGGCAAAAACCTTCCGCAAGATCCCACGGTCTATCCGCCACAGCGTAGAGAGGCTCGTATGTTCACACAGTGTCCGACTATTTGGATTATATAATGGCTCAGGAACTGCATTTAAAAAAAGGGATGTTTTATTCGCGCTGTTTTTTTAAATTTTTCAAATCGGGTAGGTTTTTTCGTTCAACTTTAATTAATTTTATAAATATTTCAAATACAAAATCTTAGATCGACTTTGAACCCTTTTTAAAAATTTTAATAATAATATATTTGATAATACTTACAAAATCTTATTCAAATTATTTCACCAACAAATTGCGAAAATGTCGATTATGCTTCGCTTTATATTCTATATTTTAATAGCCCAGCCGTGCACAAGAATACGAGAGAACACGAGTATGAATAGTATATGCTACTTTAAACTCTAACACAAAAACGACAGCCGCAATAAAATTTTATTTTATTGATAGTAATGTTCGTGATCAACAAGTCTAGATTCAGACTTGAAAATCCATTTGTGTTTATTGTGATTGTACATAAAATATTGAGTTACTGAAATTATTTTGCAAGGCTAAAATGGATACACTGAGAAAAATCGCTCAGTAAAAATTATTTTAATTCTAGCAAAAATTACTATAATTTGTAGGAAAGTTGATACTTACTCGGAATTTAATAAAAT